>JAQJVL010010976.1:0-10435 GCA_035578905.1 Stictocephala bisonia
CCAGAATATGTTTCACGGTCCTTGACGAGCTGTTTGATACGTCACGCTAAGGGGCTGTCGAGCTAATACCTTAAAAATGGCGCCTCAGCGCTTGAGATAAGTTTGTGCCAAAATGTTGATCTCAATATCATCATTAAGTTTGCTTATAAACCTCCAAGTGGGATTGTGATATGAATACAACATTTTATTGTAGAAGATGTCCGTTATATTTGTTTAAGGGAGTCGTTTCCCTCCGCTAAAAACGCTATAAACATGGGTTTCGGTCCGTAATAATGATCGTATCGTAACACTTGAAGCGTCATTTGATCGGCGTAGACCTATATTCTGGTAGACCAAAAGTTGGTTTTTGTAAAACATTTAGTATTTTTGTCCCCAAGCAGTTGGGCACTGCACCACCAGTGCCAACAATATTGTGACGTTTTTTAATTTGTCCTAATTTATAAATAATTAATCACTATGTGGGTTTTACAAATAAGCAACACGATATACGAAACAATTACTAAATTTATTGAATATATAAAATTAACTTATTATAATTAAATGGATTATTTCCTTAACTTTAACTATTCTGAAGAGTACAATTTACTATTAGGCCTACTTTTACAGTTAAACTAATTTATGTTTACAATCTTAGATGGCATCAATAATTACAACTACTAATTGCAAAGTGACTTTACTAAATTCCCTTCTTTTAATTACAATTCCTAGCTCTATAAAGTGGCTTTCCTAGATTCTCTATTATTATTTACAATTACAGACTACTAATTGACTACTAGATTCCCTACTACCTACAGTCCAAAGCTAACAGTTCACTCACAGTTTCTCCAGTGTCCCTTCAGAAGTCGTCCACAAGTACCGCACTGCTCCTTCGTTGATCCCCACAACGAACCACTCACCGGTAACTTCTCCGTAGACCACTTCACTATACTCGGACACTTCACTCGCACTGTAGAACTCGCTCACTGTCGCTGCAAACACCCGGGCTGTAGACTCTAGACTCTGACTGACTGACTGACTGACTAGCGCTGGTATCCGGGCCGTATATATCACCTGCAGGTCTCCATCTAGAAGCTTCTTGAATTCCCCTGCGTCCGAAGTTCCATGACAGAGCTGGCTCGTCAACCCAGAAGATTCTAGAAGTCTATTGAAGAGGTAAAGGGGCGTTCATGCGTAAGCCATTGTGCCCCAAAGGTTGTAAACAAGCAGGGCAGGTGGTCAGCGACCCATCCATTACTTCCGCATCACCGGTTCCCAGGATAGAGGCCACTCGGAATGTCACACTGCCCCCTCCTTAAGGCTGATCGTCCCGATCAGCTTCCGCTCCATGGTACGGTGCTAGGCGATCAAGGTGGACCACAAGCATCTTGCCTCTTGGGTGTCTTTGAATCCTGTAGACCACATCGTTGATTCGTGTCACTACCCGATAAGGTCCTTGCCAATCCTGTTGAAATTTCGGGCATCTCCCCTTCTTCCGGATGGGACTGTAGAGCCACACCAGGTCGTTCACCTGGAATCCAGTGGAATTGGCTTGCCGGTCGTAGCGAGCTTTCATTTTGTCACTGGCCATTTTTAGGTGCTGACGAGCGAACTCGTGAGTGTCGTGTAGGTGGTCGATGAGCTCGCAGGCGTAGTCCGTTGCGGGCTGCTTTGCGTCAGGTGGCAGGCCGAACATGAGGTCACTAGGCAGCCGCAGCTCCCTTCCGAAGATCATCCTCGCTGGGGTGAAACCCGTAGTATCGTGGACCGAAGATCTGTACGCCAGGAGGAAAATGGGCACCTTCCGATCCCAATCCCGCTGATTGGTGGACACAACTTTCCTGAGGTGTCCAACGAGTGTCTTTATGTATCTCTCGACCATCCCATCAGATTGCGGATGAAGCGCAGTGGTCCGTGTCTTGTGCACTCCGAGACGCTGAAGCACCTCCTTCATCAACAAGGATCCGAAGTTCGTCCCTTGGTCGCTGTGCAGCTCACGTGGCACTCCATACCGACAGATGAATTCATTCACCAAGCACCCAGCCACTGTTGCTGCTTCTTGATTTGGTATGGCGTATACTTCTGGCCATTTCGTAAAGTAGTCCATGACCACCAGGAGATATTTATTTCCTGCATCTGACATGGGAAATGGACCGGCGATGTCGATGGCGATCCTCTCGAAGGGTGCCCCAACGTTGTACTGTTGCATTCTGCCTCGACTTCTTGTTTGTGGCCCTCGGCTTCCAGTACAGACATCACATTGGCGGCACCACTTCTCTACATCAGCCCTCAAGTTCAACCAGTAGAACCGCTTACGTAGCTTGTCCACCGTTCTGTTGACACCTGAGTGCCCGCCAGATGCTCCATTGTGGATCTCCTCCAGCACTTCCTTTCCTTTTACTTCTGGGGAGCACTATCTGTTCAATCTGCTTCCTACCATTAGGGGCCTCCCAGATTCTTATAAGCACTCCGTTCTTAACCTTCATTGAGTCCCACTGTGCCCAGTAGCTCTTATACACATGGTTCCTAGCTGCAATGTCCTCCCAGCTAGGACGAGCCCCCGATTCCTTCTCCCGCAGCAGTGGTCCAACCTCGCTATCCTCAAGTTGTTCTTTCCGGAGTTCCTTCAGCTCCCATCCACTAGCTGGCTCCAAAGAGACACAACGCACTTCCACGGACGGATTCCTTTCTTCTACCTTGGAGCAGTGCTTACAACCCTCTGGGCAAGGTCGGCGAGACAGGGCGTCGGCATTGGAATGGTTTCTCCCTCGTCGGTGTTCAGAGGTGAAGTTGTATTCTTGAAGACGCTGGGTTGACAGTTGCCCCTTCCCATCAACCCTGTTTAGTTTTCCCTGCCTCTGCCCCCGAGAGGCTTTACTCGGGCATTTACTTCGGTAATGGCCTAACTCTCCACACCCCCAACAGTGAATCTCCTTCTTCCGGTCCCTCAGGGCATCAAGCACTTTTCCTTACGATGTCTTCTATCTTCATAGGTTCTTCTTCCTCTGCGTAGACTCCTCGCAGACGTGCCTGGCCCCGGACGGATTGCTTTACGGCCTCAAACTCTAAGGCTTGCGTCAGGGCCTCGTTTAAAGTGTTAGGCCGGGCCAACTTTACAGCCTGCTGCGTCTCAGCATCCCGCAGTCCATCGAGGAACCTTTCAATGGATAGGCTCTCGTAGACAGCTTCGTCCACTGTGGGATAAGCGCCCCTCACTAATCGTGCGATGTCAGCTTCGAATTCTTGAAGACTCTCATTGGACTTCTGGTGACGACTCCTGAGCTGAGATCTGTAGACCAGTTCCATGTGTTTATGTCCGAACCGCATTTCCAACCGTCTAATCAAATCTTCGTAATTCTGTCGCTCAGCAGGTGGAACGGTTTGCAGTACGCTCAGAGCTTCTCCACGAAGTGAAAGGCACAACATGGACGCCTTCGCTGATGATGGCCAATTGTAGACAGCAGCGGCAGTCTCAAACAAAGTAATAAAATCTTCCCAGGACATCTTTCCGTCGAAGGTTGGCAAACTTGCGTTATTTACGGGTGGACACACACTGGGCCGAGGTTCCAGGCTGGGCGGTTGCTGTCCACTTCCTGAGATCCCAGGTGGTTCGTTGCAGGTTATTGACTCCTTCCTCCCCTGAACCATTTCTTCTAAAAACCTAATCCTATCACCTAATTGCTTCGAACAGTCATCTAATTGTGTTTTAAATTCGCTCGAATAGTCATCTAATTGTTTTTTAAATTCGTTCGAACAGTCATCTAATTGTTTTTTAAATTCGTCTTCAACTTGGCAAATTTTATAATTAAATTCTGTAGCTAACTCTTCCTTCAAGGTTTTACAATTACTATTTAGTTTTTCGGTTAAGTCATCTTTCACTTCTTTTAAGTCACTATGTAATTTATGTAATTCCTCTGCATTTCCTTTTAAGTCATTTTGTAATTTCTCGACATTTCCTATTAAGTCACTTTTTAAGTCACTATGTAATTTATGTAATTCCTCTGCATTTCCTTTTAAGTCACTTTGTAACTTCTCTGCATTTCTGGTAATCATAGACTTAAGTGAACTAGCTTCAGTTTCAAAAAGGAATGTTTCTGGATCATCCCCTGCTTCTAGCATTGCCTGCTTAAGTCTACTTACTAAAACTGATTTTGTTCCAGTATGATCTAAGTCCCTTTCTTCTAACTCCCGCTTTAAATCAGCCACTTTTAAGTCTAATAACTTAACTCCACTAGATGCCATCGTTCTTTTACAAAACTACGTTTGAACAATATAGAATTACAGTAAATGAATTCAATAAACAGCTTAATAATAACTATCAATAAATAAAAATATTAAACGTGTTGCTCTAACAAATCAATCCCACTTCTGACACCAGTGTGACGTTTTTTAATTTGTCCTAATTTATAAATAATTAATCACTATGTGGGTTTTACAAATAAGCAACACGATATACTAAACAATTACTAAATTTATTGAATATATAAAATTAACTTATTATAATTAAATGGATTATTTCCTTAACTTTAACTATTCTGAAGAGTACAATTTACTATTAGGCCTACTTTTACAGTTAAACTAATTTATGTTTACAATCTTAGATGGCATCAATAATTACAACTACTAATTGCAAAGTGACTTTACTAAATTCCCTTCTTTTAATTACAATTCCTAGCTCTATAAAGTGGCTTTCCTAGATTCTCTATTATTATTTACAATTACAGACTACTAATTGACTACTAGATTCCCTACTACCTACAGTCCAAAGCTAACAGTTCACTCACAGTTTCTCCAGTGTCCCTTCAGAAGTCGTCCACAAGTACCGCACTGCTCCTTCGTTGATCCCCACAACGAACCACTCACCGGTAACTTCTCCGTAGACCACTTCACTATACTCGGACACTTCACTCGCACTGTAGAACTCGCTCACTGTCGCTGCAAACACCCGGGCTGTAGGCTCTAGACTCACTGACTGACTGACTGACTGACTACTGACTAGCGCTGGTATCCGGGCCGTATATATCACCTGCAGGTCTCCATCTAGAAGCTTCTTGAATTCCCCTGCGTCCGAAGTTCCATGACAGAGCTGGCTCGTCAACCCAGAAGATTCTAGAAGTCTATTGAAGAGGTAAAGGGGCGTTCATGCGTAAGCCATTGTGCCCCAAAGGTTGTAAACAAGCAGGGCAGGTGGTCAGCGACCCATCCATTACTTCCGCATCACAGGTTCCCAGGATAGAGGCCACTCGGAATGTCACACTATCCACTACACTTTGTCCCCAAGCAGTTGGGTTACAGCACTGCGCCACTAGTGCCAACAATATCCACAATACTTTGTCCCCAAGTAGCTGGGTTACAGCACTGCGCCACCAGTGCCAACAATATCCACAAAACTTTGTCCCCAAGCAATTGGGTTACAGCACTGCGCCACTAGTGCCAACAATATCCACAAAACTTTGTCCCCAAGTAGCTGAGTTACATCACTGGACCCACTAGTGTCAATAATATCCACAAAACTATGTCCGCAAGCAGGTGGATTACAGCACTGCGCCACAAGTGCCAACATTATTAGCCTTCCTACATATATATAATTATAGGATATACATATATTTTGCTAAAGGCTATTCCTTGTTTAAATTTCCCAAGACCAATAATCAACATGAAAAGAAAATTGATTTGCTATTGACGTGCGTGCGTGGATGGGGCTGTCGACGCCATAATGTACAGTATAACCACAGAATATAGACTCTATATTCTGTGGTATAACTAAAGTCTATGTAATCAGAATTGTTTAGTTGAGAACATTACTAGTCTGCATCTTTGCAAATAATTATATAAATTGAATAGTTGTTGCGTCAGAATAATCGATATGCATACTCCGATAGGCTTATCAATTAATGCACGCCCGTTTAGTTGTAAACTGGGTTAATATGAGAAATTCCATTTCATGTTTAAGGTTAAAAAAAAAAAAACATAATGTAAAGTACAGTATGACAAACCTGATACGAAATATTGAAACATTTCAAAACAGTTCAATATATTTTTAAGTTTTTTTTTTGTAGTGCCATGCCGTATTTTTAAATATATCGTATTAGTTTTATGAAAATAAACAATTAATAACCAAATTATGAAACAAGGAATTTTCTAACACGCATTTTATAATTTATCTGTCTCCATGTTTAATAGTAGAATCAATTATTACATTTGTTTTACACATTTTTTAATGGGACCTCTGTTTCCTTATTATATGTGGTACAGCCCAATTACTTGTAAAGTAATTATTCTAGAGTTACAACATATTATTGTGTGTCTTATAGCAACATTATTAGAAATAAATAATTCTTTTGTACTCAGTTTTTTACAGTCTATCGAAATGAGGCGTGTTTAAAGTTTAATTTTCATTAATAATTTTGATTAAAATCATCTCGAAATAATGGTTCGGCATTGTTTGAAATGCTCAAAGGACCGACCGAACACTTTTTGTACGGTTTTTCTCGTACAACTCGAAAGTGATAAGTGTCCATTCGAAGGCCGATTTCGATCCGTATAATCGATTAGCACCGATCTCGCTTTCACGGGTCACTTGTACTTGTCGTGTTTCACCACAACTCTGACCATTTTTGGAGTTTTTGAACTTATTTCAGTTTTTACGAACTTCAAATCGATTATATGTTTGCTAATTCAGTAAGGCAGACTACTCTAAGTAATGTATTCAGAATCTTGTGTACGTAGAGTGAGTAGGTTTTACATGAGTACTGAGTAGTGACTGTCGCAGACGTATTACACAATTTGTAATCATTACTGCTTTTACACTCTGTTAAAAAACCACAATAAAAACAATCTGCCCATTTAACTTTGCGTGCCTTGTGAATAAAATTTAATTATATTAGGTATTTTGACTGGTGACATTGGGTGCTATGTTTGTCCAATATCAGACAAAGTATTAGTTATTTTTGTTTTTGTACCTTGTCTTGCGAATGTCTTTAGATAAACCATATTTGCAATGCTACGCCCTCTGCTCTAGACAAACACAAAATGTTGAATTGCAGAGATCATATTTTATCCCATTAATACGGAGGTGGGTGTTTGGGAAGAAGGCTATCGTATTTTGAAAGAGGTATACGGAAAGAAGTGCTGCCGGTCTTATCGCCTCTCCTTGTTTTGGGCGGCACATTAAGCCACCTTTAGTGGTGACCCCTCTTAGCCCGAACTTTATGTTATCTATTGTCCAGTTTCTTAAGCAACTCACGTTATGTTTGTGTAGGTTAATAATATGTATTGTTTATTAGTAACCCGTATTACTTAAACTCTGTACTACCGTTTATGTTGTGGAAACAATTAATTTTTATTACAATATCTACTGGTGTTTTTACATATTTCTTACAGCTAAAATTAACGAAAAGTCTGAAATAAGTGCAAGTTCACGAATAGGAAAAAATATACGTGATTGAAAATATATGACATTGTATATTGAATTTGAAAAATTACATATTATTTTATTTATTATTTAGTTAATATAGTTCATCGTTATAGAAAATTCGATGTCATATTTCAACAATCGATCGTCCTCCCACCCACCCTCCTCACGTACACGACTATTATGACAACCTCATCCCCCACCCATCTCTTTTACGTACATGATTATAACGACAAATTTCCCACTCACCCTTCTTCGTACATTACTATAATGACAACATTCTCTACCATACATCCATCTTATGTACATAATAACAATGAGAACTTTCCTACTCACCCTTCTTCGTGCATGACTATGATGACAGCCTCCTCCTCCACCCATACTTCTTACGTACATGATAATAACGACAACTTTCCCACTCGCCCTTCTTCGTACATGACTATGATGACAGCCTCCTCCTCCACCCATACTTCTTACGTACATGATAATAACGACAACTTTCCTACTCACCCTTCTTCGTACATGACTATGATGACAGCCTCCTCCTCCACCCATACTTCGTACGTACATGATAATAACGACAACTTTCCCACTCGCCCTTCTTCGTACACGACTATGATGACAACCTCCTCCTCCACCCATCCTTCTTACATACATGATAATAACGACAACTTTCCCACTCACCTTTCTTCGTATACGTCTGTCTTGACAACCTCCTCCTCCACCCATACTTCGTACTTACATGATAATAACGACAACATTCCCACTCACCCTTTTTCGTACACGACTATGATGGCAGCGTCCTCATCCACCCATACTTCTTACGTACATGATAATAACGACAACTTTCCCACTCGCTCTTTTTCGTACACGTCTGTGATAACAACCTCCTCCTCCACCCATACTTCTTACGTACATGATAATAAAGACAACATTCCCACTCACCCTTCTTTGTACATGACTATGATGGCAGCGTCCTCATCCACCCATACTTCTTACGTACATGATAATAACGACAACTTTCCCACTCGCTCTTTTTCGGGCTGATATCCAGTTGCACCGGCGGTCAAAGGAATTTCCACGGGTCAAAACATTCCTCCGTCCGAAAAGTGTCCAGATGCACCGGTGGTCAAAATCTACCCACCTTACTTATCCCCGCTGCAAATTCCTTCGACCGCCGGAGCCGGTGCAATTGGAAGGCCCCTTCCTTCCCCACCCCACTACATTTCTTCAAACATAGTTTATAAGTGTTTAACAATTTCGCAATGGAATATTCTATCAAACACTTGCCGATGTTTCGTGGCACATACTAATGGTAGACCATAGCAGGTTCTAACTAATAAATATGGTAACTATGTATTTAATGTTTAATTTTGTGTTTATCCGTGGCAACACTAACATCTAACCTAACCTAACCTAACCTAACCTAACCGACTCATGACTCATGTCATAACAAAGGGTGTGGAATTTGGCACGGTCAGCTTGGGGTTACTGTACTAGGAATCCGGCCTGGTTGGACTTTCCCGGCTCATGTCATAAACAAGGGCCTCTGGTGCAATTGGAACACCCCCCAAAAGGGGCTCCGGTGCATCTGGACACATCAGTTTGGGGCCGATCCCTGACCCCGGTGCAATTGGAAATCTCCCCTTTTTCGTGCACGTCTGTGATGACAACCTCCTCCTCCACCCATACTTCGTACGTACATGATAATAACGACAACATTCCCACTCACCCTTCTTCGTACATGACTATCTTTACAACCCCCCCCCCTCACTCCTCAAACCCTTCATAATAGCTATTGACGATCCCACACCTTCCGAATGTACACACTACTATCCTTCTACCTATCCTCGGCCGTATACGACTGGTAGCTCCAGACAAATGTTTGTGTTCTTAGGATGAGAGCTAAGTCATTATGTATAATAAGGGTGAATGGGTGTCCACCAATGTAAGTGTACGTAGGGCGTGTATTATCTTCTATACCCATTCGCAGTTTGTAATCGGTCTCATTGATTCACAGATGACTGTAAAGTAGGAGAAATGATTTTCATTATAGCAGTATGACGAAGCACACCTAAACAGTCTGTGAGGCTGACACACCAGAGGTGTCTAGCAGTGACGTCATGATATCTATGACGTAGCGTTGCAACGCCGGCGTCTTGGGTGGCCTTGGCTCACTTCACTATCACGAGCGAGACAAAGACTGGGTCGATTGAGACTAACATCGAATCACTTCTAATAGATCAAGTCTCAAGGCAGTATAGGCCCTACTCGTTTCTGTATCTGCATTTTCAGGAGCCGAACTCGAAACGTAAATTTAAAAACCTGAACGGTTAGAAAAATATTAGTCTCATTGAACTGCAGTAAATTCATCTTCGAACTCCAACAATCAGATGGGTGACTTAATATTTGGATCTAGTTTTAATAATCCATTTTTAAATAAAAAAAATTGTTTATCTCGACAAATACTACATTTTATAATCCATATTCATCATACCTGGCCACAATCAATATTTCCCGTAATTTCGTGATTAGATCTTAAAACTCCCTCAAGTCAAATAGCATAACTGATTGTTGTCGACACAGCAATCAATAAAATGTTAATTGTTGTTCTTGACGTTATAATCCATCTTACAATGTTTACAGGGTGTCCAGCAACAGGGAAAATAGGGAAAACCTGGAAAAGTCAGGGAATTTTAAATGACCTGGAAAAGTAAGGGAAAAATCAGGGAATTTGAAACAAAACCTGGAAAATCTTAACAAGAACACCAGTCTGTTGTGATTTGTTATAGTCACTATATACTTGTGTGCGCTACAAAAAATCCTTTACTTTGTTCAGTACTAAATGTTAATTTTACATGCCATTTAATATTCTAAATTATGAAAAAGCTACTTAATTCCTGTGCTTATGCTTGTTTGACCTCATACAACTAGTTTAATATCGCTAAAAGTTTAAAACTTACTGAAATAATGTTCTGATTAGTACTTGTTAGATAAGTCATAAACCTAAAATTTATGCTGGTTTTGGGGAAATTATAATTTAGC
>JAQJVL010010977.1:0-10413 GCA_035578905.1 Stictocephala bisonia
GATCTTAGGTAAAGGCATAAAAGCCATTGTTATCATAACTAAAAGGTCAAGAAGAGATTTTTTATCTTAGCCAAAAGGCCAATAAGCGATCTTGCATGTCATCCAAAAGGCCGAAAAACGACCTTGCATGTTAGCCAATAGGCTATGAAGCGATCTCGCATCTCGGTCAAAAGGCCAAGAAGAGATCTAGCATCTCAGCCAAAAGGCCGAGATGCGATATATGACAAAAAGTTATGGATTGGTTCTTGCTTAACGGCCTGTTATGTGATCTTAAGTAGAAGGCCAAAGCAATTTTTATCTCAGCCAAATGGCCAAGAATCGACTTTTATCTTAGCCAAAAGGCCGAGAAGTATTATTGAATCTCATCCAAAAGGCCTAGATGCGTTCTATGACAAAAGTGCATATGAGATCACTTATCGCCCTTTGGCTACCATACATGATGGCTTTTTCGCATTTTGTCTAAAATAAAACTCGCTTCTCGGACTTTTGGCTGAGATAAAATTCGCTTTGTCCTTTTACTTAAGATCACAAACAGTCTTTTAAGCAAGAACAATACCATGGCCTTTTGTCATATATCGCATCTGGGCCTTTTGGTTGAGATACTAGATCTAATCTTAGCCTATTTATTGACATGCTAGATCACTTTTCGGCCTGTTGGCTAAGATAAGAATCTCTTCTCGGTCTTTTACTAAAGATCGCATATGGGCAATTTTGCCGGGATCGCATCTTGGCCTTTTGAAATAAATCGCATCTCGGCCTTTTGGCTGAGATGCGAGATCTCTTCTCGGCATTTTGGCCTTTTGGCCTAGCGATCTCACATCTGAGCCAAAAGGCCGAGAAGAGATCTCGAATCTCAGCTAATAGGCCGAGATGCGATATATGAGAAAAAGCCATAGTGTGATCATTGCTTATAGGCCCGTTATGTGCTCTTAAGTGAAAGGCCAAAACGATTTTTATTTCAGCCAAAAGGCCCAGAAGCAATTTTTTATCTTAGCCAAAAGGCCGAGAAGCGATCACAAATCTTAGCCAAAAGGCTGAGATGCGATCTGTGCAAAAAAAGGCTGATAGGTGATCTAAGTTAACGGGCAATGATGCGCTCTTGGTGAAGAGGCCGAGATGTGCTCTTAGCCAAAAGACCAAATAGGGATCTGAGCTAAAAGGCTGACAAGCGATGTTTACCTTAGCCAAAAGGCCAAGAGACGTCCTATTACCTTAGATAAAAGCCGAGAAGCAATTTTGGATCTTATCCAAAATGCCATGATGCAATCTTAGTGAAGAGGTTGAGATGCGGTATCTGCCAAATGACCGAGTTGTAATCTTAGGAAAAAGCCCGAGAAGCAATTCTGGTTCGAAGCCAAAAGACCAAGACGCCATCTTAGCAAAAAAGGCCAAGATACGATCTTATCTGAATTACCGAGTTACGATCTTAGGTAAAGGCATAAAGCCATTGTTATCATAACTAAAAGGTCAAGAAGAGATTTTTTATCTTAGCCAAAAGGCCAATAAGCGATCTTGCATGTCATCCAAAAGGCCGAAAAACGACTTTGCATGTTAGCCAATAGGCTATGAAGCGATCTCGCATCTCGGTCAAAAGGCCAAGAAGAGATCTAGCATCTCAGCCAAAAGGCCGAGATGCGATATATGACAAAAAGTTATGGATTGGTTCTTGCTTAACGGCCTGTTATGTGATCTTAAGTAAAAGGCCAACGCAATTTATATAATAATAATAATAATAAAACTTTTATTGCATTAGGACAATTATAAACATTGTATTGCAAAAGTCATATTTTTTAATAATTTGCCATCCATTCTAACAATTCACCCTTTCAAACATACATATATTGACAGACACCCAAATTCCCACTCATCGCCAATTGAACCTCTTCAACTTCACTTGTGTTATTGATTTTCCCCCTCCTAGTTATGTGCAAAGAATTCGTCTATACTATAAAATGCTTGTTTTGAAAGAAACTTCTTGAGACGACTCTTGAACGCCTTGGGCGTTGTAGCACTTTTGATAAATTCTGGTAACTTGTTGACTATACGAACGCCCATCTGTGAAGGCAGGCGTTCATAAACTACCGTTCTATGACGACCAGTTCGGTAGTTGTCCCTGCCTCTAGTGTCGTATGTATGTATATCTCTGCCTCTTGTGATAGTAGTCTTGTACCTACCATATGTAGCAGTCTCAAGAATGTAGAGGCAAGGTAATGTCAATATATTTAACTCTTTGAATTTTGGCCTGCACGACTCTCTGAAATTCATTTTTAGGATGATTCTAACTGCCATTTTTTGAATTCTAAATATTCTGTCAAAGTTAGTGTTGGAACATCTTCCCCATAGCACTAATCCATAGGTAATATGAGGGTAGATCAACCCATAATAAGCCGTCATCAGTAACTGAGTTGGGCATAATTTAGCTAAATTTCTCAAAGCATAAATGCCTGATGATAACTTTTTACACAAATTTTCGACGTGGACATTCCAAGTCAGCCCTCGATCTAGGTGCATTCCAAGGAATTTAGTTGAATTTTTGTCTTTAATTTCAGTTTCATTTATTATGACCGTCGGACCTCCTTCCGAGTCCGACGCCCGCAAACAAAACTGCATACATGCTGATTTTTCTGGATTGATATTAAGATTAAGTTGTTGGAAGTGCTGAATGCAATTATTTATTTCAATAAAAGCCCGCACTTCCAATTGCTCATTTGAATTTTCTGCGAAAGAGACAGTCGTGTCATCAGCGTACTGCACGAGTGACCCATGCTGCAGTGATGAACCAATTTCGTTTACATAGATCAAAAATAGGAGGGGGCTAAGAATTGATCCCTGCGGGACTCCATACTTTAGGTTTTTAGATCCGGACCGTACTTCATATATTTGAACAATTTGTGATCTATTTTCAAGATATGACTCAAGCCACTCGAGTGGAATTCCGCGGATTCCGTGACTATGCATTTTCTTAAGAAGAATTGTGTGGTCAACACAGTCAAAGGCCTTGGAGAGGTCCAGAAACACACTAAGTGTGGCCTTTCTATTCTCCAAGCTCTCTACAATTTTCTCAACCAAATTCACGACTGCATCGATTGTTGATCGACCCTTTCTGAATCCAAATTGATCCTTCGAAATGAGATTGTATTTTTCTAAGAAGCTTACCATACGGGATAAGTATAGCTTCTCAAAGACTTTACTTATTATTGGCAAAATTGAAACAGGCCGGTAATTTTGAATTGATGCTGGATCCCCTTTTTTGAAAATTGGTGTCACCTTTGCAGTTTTTAATATGGAAGGAAAATTTCCTGTTGAAAAAGAGAGATTTATCAGATGTTCCAGAGGTTTATAAATATGGGTTGAGCATTTTTTTAGAAGCCATGTAGACATGAAATTCACATCACTTGACTTTTTAGGTGCCAGTTCTCTAATTACTTTCTCAATCTCCTGTTCCGTAACTGGGGCCAATACCATAGAGGCTGCTGGACTCCGTCTTAAGGGGACAGGAGTCTGGCCTCGCTGTGAGTGTGGTCCCTGATTAATTCCTATCGAAGAAAAGAAGGAATTGAACTCTTCCGAAATTATTTGGCCATCACAAATATGTTCATTACAAATTTCAAGTTGGATTTGTTTGTCTTTTCGTGAAACTTTATTATCAATAACCGACCAGGCGGTTTTTGAAATATTTTTTGAAGATATAATGGCTTTATTGACATCGTAGGCTTTTGCCGCCCTAATTACTTTTTTATACACTTTTTTATAGTTATTAAAAAAGATTTTGAAATTCAAATTTGTTGTGTCATGTGATATTTTTGAATACAATTTTATTTTTTCCCTTGAAATGAGTATACCTTTGGTGATCCATTTACATTTATTGTTTTTTTGTGTTAATTTTATTGTCTTTGCTGGGCAGTGCACATTAAAATGATAGTTTAAACAGTTTTGAAACTTTTCAAATTGTAACTCGACAGGATCATTTGAATTGAGAAAATTCCATCTCTCCATTTGCAACGCAGATAACAAGTGCAACAGATTTTCGTGTCTAGTGTCCCTTATTGTTCTTTTTGATATATTCTCCCTTGCCGGTTTACAATTACTAATAATGGCTTGTTGGCCGTAGTGATCTGCGATTGCTGTGTTGACCACACTTACTTTTATATCTGATACGTTTGTAATGATGTTATCTATTGCAGTTTTTGAAACGGTGGTGACTCTCGTGGGCTCATTAACGGACCACTTTAGACCAAAAGACGTTAATAGATCTGATAATCGTTTTGCTATGTGGCTACTAACATCAAGCACGTCAATGTTAAAATCTCCCATTATTATGAATTTTGAATGTTTCTTAGTAATTGATTTAAGGATGGTATGAAAACTTGAAAAGAAGTTTTCTAAATTTCCACTGGGCGACCTGTAAACCCCAATGACTGTAAGTTGGGAATTCTTTGTTTTTAATTTAATTCCGGTGGCTTCCAGATCTTTTTCTATTATATTCTTCAACATCATTGGGGTGAAGTTTATGCCACGTTTAACAAATAATGCAACTCCTCCACCTCGATGGATGCCTCTGCAATATGAATTGGCTTGTTCAAGATTTTTAATTTTGAAATGGTTAATATTGTTTTCATTGAAACCGTGCTCTGTTAAAAGGAGCACATCAAGCTCCAGTTCATCATTTAACAAAGTTAGTTTGTCTAATTTGTTAGTTGCTATTTGTGAATTTTGATGTAGCAAAACGATTCTATTATTTTTTATTGTTTTTGTCTGAATAGCGAATTTTGAAGACATGTGGCTTGAGTCAATTAATTTAGCTCGGAAGTTTGAAGAGGTGTCCCTAAAAAAATTGTTCTATTTGTTTTACTGGGGTTAGGATCTACACTACTATCACAATTAATAAAATGTCTATATGATAAGTTCTGTCTGACTGCTTCGGCGAAGGTCTCGTATGGAAGGGTGGTTGGGCTGGATGGTGGCGTCTCTGTATTAGAAGAGGTGCCCATTGCGTGAGGACGGCCGCTTTGTAGTGGAGGCAAACAGGCTAACTTCTCCATTAAGAGTTCGGCTAGTAGACGTTTTCCACTCTTTCTCAGGTGCATGCCGTGGGCAGTGTAGTGTTTCCGGCCGATGCTGCCCATATCCAGCCATTCTATACCTTCATGACGACTGCAAACTTCTTCCATGTAGTGGTTTACTTCAGAGACAGCCAAGTGAATGGGACTGGTGCTAGGAAGATCGTGTCTTGGTGGTAGGGAACAAACGATAGCATTTGACGTCTTTCTATATGTTTTGATGATTCCCTCAAAGTGTTTAAATATATAGTTCTGTCTTCCCGCCGCCACGTCGTTGGTCCCGGCGAGTAGCACTACACAGCTGGTATTGGATTCAGCTGTTCCAACAGAGGTGGGTATTATGTTCAGTAGCCCAGCTCCAGGCTTGCAGAAGCCGGTGATCGTGGTCTTCTGGGAAGTCCTCTCAGACATCAGTGCCGCAAGGCTTCTAGCGTGGCTGTCGCCAACCACTGATACATTGGAGAATGGTATGTTTGTATATGGTTTATTTTGGGCAGTAATTGTTCTATTTATTGTTGTTTTTTGTTTGTATGAATTTTTACAGGATAAAATTGTTGTAATTTTTTTTGTTTTATTATTTTTTGATTTTGGTACTCTGCGATAACTAATGGTTTTAAATTCAGTTTCGTCAGGAATATGAGTGTCATTCTGGAGTATTTCATAGCTGTTGTGTAGGGGAATTGAAGATGTTGACGTAGAGGTAGGGTTAGAAGTATCATTTAGATTGATTTGACGTTAGATGCTCTTAATTTCGCTCTGATATATTTCAATTTTGTTATACTGTGTAATATTATCTTCCTCCAAGTCCTTTATTTGTTTATTTTTTGATTTTATACCCTCCTCCAAGCCTCATGGCCAAGAATATATATCTCAGCCAAATGGCCAAGAATCGACTTTTATCTTAGCCAAAAGGCCGAGAAGTATTATTGAATCTCATCCAAAAGGCCTAGATGCGTTCTATGACAAAAGTGCATATGAGATCACTTATCGCCCTTTGGCTACCATACATGATGGCTTTTTCGCATTTTGTCTAAAATAAAACTCGCTTCTCGGACTTTTGGCTGAGATAAAATTCGCTTTGTCCTTTTACTTAAGATCACAAACAGTCTTTTAAGCAAGAACAATACCATGGCCTTTTGTCATATATCGCATCTGGGCCTTTTGGTTGAGATACTAGATCTCATCTTAGCCTATTTATTGACATGCTAGATCACTTTTCGGCCTGTTGGCTAAGATAAGAATCACTTCTCGGTCTTTTACTTAAGATCGCATATGGGCAATTTTGCCGGGATCGCATCTTGGCCTTTTGAAATAGATCGCATCTCGGCCTTTTGGCTGAGATGCGAGATCTCTTCTCGGCATTTTGGCCTTTTGGCCTAGCGATCTCACATCTGAGCCAAAAGGCCGAGAAGAGATCTCGAATCTCAGCTAATAGGCCGAGATGCGATATATGAGAAAAGGCCATGGTGTGATCATTGCTTATAGGCCCGTTATGTGCTCTTAAGTGAAAGGCCAAAACGATTTTTATTTCAGCCAAAAGGCCCAGAAGCAATTTTTTATCTTAGCCAAAAGGCCGAGAAGCGATCACAAATCTTAGCCAAAAGGCTGAGATGCGATCTGTGCAAAAAAAGGCTGATAGGTGATCTAAGTTAACGGGCAATGATGCGCTCTTGGTGAAGAGGCCAAGATGTGCTCTTAGCCAAAAGACCAAATAGAGATCTGAGCTAAAAGGCTGACAAGCGATGTTTACCTTAGCCAAAAGGCCAAGAGACGTCCTATTACCTTAGATAAAAGCCGAGAAGCAATTTTGGATCTTATCCAAAATGCCATGATGCAATCTTAGTGAAGAGGTTGAGATGCGGTATCTGCCAAATGACCGAGTTGTAATCTTAGGAAAAAGCCCGAGAAGCAATTCTGGTTCGAAGCCAAAAGACCAAGACGCCATCTTAGCAAAAAAGGCCAAGATACGATCTTATCTGAATTACCGAGTTACGATCTTAGGTAAAGGCATAAAAGCCATTGTTATCATAACTAAAAGGTCAAGAAGAGATTTTTTATCTTAGCCAAAAGGCCAATAAGCGATCTTGCATGTCATCCAAAAGGCCGAAAAACGACCTTGCATGTTAGCCAATAGGCTATGAAGCGATCTCGCATCTCGGTCAAAAGGCCAAGAAGAGATCTAGCATCTCAGCCAAAAGGCCGAGATGCGATATATGACAAAAAGTTATGGATTGGTTCTTGCTTAACGGCCTGTTATGTGACCTTAAGTAAAAGGCCAAAGCAATTTTTATCTCAGCCAAATGGCCACGAATCGACTTTTATCTTAGCCAAAAGGCCGAGAAGTAATATTGAATCTCATCCAAAAGGCCGAGATGCGTTCTATGACAAAAGTGCATATGAGATCACTTATCGCCCTTTGGCTACCATACATGATGGCTTTTTCGCATTTTGTCTAAAATAAAACTCGCTTCTCGGACTTTTGGCTGAGATAAAATTCGCTTTGTCCTTTTCCTTAAGATCACAAACAGTCTTTTAAGCAAGAACAATACCATGGCCTTTTGTCATATATCGCATCTGGGCCTTTTGGTTGAGATACTAGATCTAATCTTAGCCTATTTATTGACATGCTAGATCACTTTTCGGCCTGTTAGCTAAGATAAGAATTTCTTCTCGGTCTTTTACTTAAGATCGCATATGGGCAATTTTGCCGGGATCGCATCTTGACGTTTTGAAATAGATCGCATCTCGGCCTTTTAGCTGAGATGCGAGATCTCTTCTCGGCATTTTGGCTGAGATGCGAGATCTCTTCACGGCATTTAGGCCTTTTGGCCTAGCGATCTCACATCTGAGCCAAAAGGCCGAGAAGAGATCTCGAATCTCAGCTAATAGGCCGAGATGCGATATATTAGAAAAGGCCATGGTGTGATCATTGCCTATAGGCCCGTTATGTGCTCTTAAATGAAAGGCCAAAACGATTTTTATTTCAGCGAAAAGGCCCAGAAGCAATTTATTTATCTTAGCCAAAAGGCCGAGAAGCGATCACAAATCTTAGCCAAAAGGCTGAGATGCGATCTGTGCAAAAAAAGGCTGATAGGTGATCTAAGTTAACGGGCAATGATGCGCTCTTGGTGAAGAGGCCGAGATGTGCTCTTAGCCAAAAGACCAAATAGAGATCTGAGCTAAAAGGCTGACAAGCGATGTTTACATTAGCCAAAAGGCCAAGAGACGTCCTATTACCTTAGATAAAAGCCGAGAAGCAATTTTGGATCTTATCCAAAATACCATGATGCAATCTTAGTGAAGAGGTTGAGATGCGGTATTAGCCAAATGACCGAGTTGTAATCTTAGGAAAAAGCCCGAGAAGCAATTCTGGTTCGAAGCCAAAAGACCAAGACGCGATCTTAGCAAAAAAGGCGAAGATACTATCTTATCTGAATTACCGAGTTACGATCTTAGGTAAAGGCATAAAAGCCATTGTTATCATAACTAAAAGATTCAAGAAGAGATTATTTATCTTAGCCAAAAGGCCGATAAGCGATCTTGCATGTCAGCCAAAAGGCCGAAAAACGACCTTGCATGTTAGCCAATAGGCTATGAAGCGATCTCGCATCTCGGTCAAAAGGCCAAGAAGAGATCTAGCATCTCAGCCAAAAGGCCGAGATGCGATATATGACAAAAAGTTATGGATTGGTTCTTGTTTAACGGCCTGTTATGTGATCTTAAGTAAAAGGCCACAGCAATTTTTATCTCAGCCAAATGGCCAAGAATCGACTTTTACCTTAGCCAAAAGGCCGAGAAGTAATATTGAATCTCATCCAAAAGGCCGAGATGCGTTCTATGACAAAAGTGCATATGAGATCACTTATCGCCCTTTGGCTACCATACATGATGGCTTTTTCGCATTTGTCTATAATAAAACTCGCTTCTCGGACTTTTGGCTGAGATAAAATTCGCTTTGTCCTTTTACTTAAGATCACAAACAGTCTTTTAAGCAAGAACAATACCATGGCCTTTTGTCATATATCGCATCTGGGCCTTTTATTTGAGATACTAGATCTCATCTTAGCCTATTTATTGACATGCTAGATCACTTTTCGGCCTGTTGGCTAAGATAAGAATCTCTTCTCGGTCTTTTACTTAAGATCGCATATGGGCAATTTTGCCGGGATCGCATCTTGACCTTTTGAAATAGATCGCATCTCGGCCTTTTGGCTGAGATGCGAGATCTCTTCACGGCATTTTGGCCTTTTGGCCTAGCGATCTCACATCTGAGCCAAAAGGCCGAGAAGAGATCTCGAATCTCAGCTAATAGGCTGAGATGCGATATATTAGAAAAGGCCATGGTGTGATCATTGCCTATAGGCCCGTTATGTGCTCTTAAATGAAAGGCCAAAACGATTTTTATTTCAGCGAAAAGGCCCAGAAGCAATTTATTTATCTTAGCCAAAAGGCCGAGAAGCGATCACAAATCTTAGCCAAAAGGCTGAGATGCGATCTGTGCAAAAAAAAGGCTGATAGGTGATCTAAGTTAACGGGCAATGATGCGCTCTTGGTGAAGAGGCCGAGATGTGCTCTTAGCCAAAAGACCAAATAGAGATCTGAGCTAAAAGGCTGACAAGCGATGTTTACCTTAGCCAAAAGGCCAAGAGACGTCCTATTACCTTAGATAAAAGCCGAGAAGCAATTTTGGATCTTATCCAAAATGCCATGATGCAATCTTAGTGAAGAGGTTGAGATGCGGTATCTGCCAAATGACCGAGTTGTAATCTTAGGAAAAAGCCCGAGAAGCAATTCTGGTTCGAAGCCAAAAGACCAAGACGCCATCTTAGCAAAAAAGGCCAAGATACGATCTTATCTGAATTACCTAGTTACGTTCATAGGTAAAGGCATAAAAGCCATTGTTATCATAACTAAAAGTTTCAAGAAGAGATTTTTTATCTTAGCCAAAAGGCCGATAAGCGATCTTGCATGTCAGCCAAAAGGCCGAAAAACGACCTTGCATGTTAGCCAATAGGCTATGAAGCGATCTCGCATCTCGGTCAAAAGGCCAAGAAGAGATCTAGCATCTCAGCCAAAAGGCCGAGATGCGATATATGACAAAAAGTTATGGATTGGTTCTTGTTTAACGGCCTGTTATGTGATCTTAAGTAAAAGGCCACAGCAATTTTTATCTCAGCCAAATGGCCAAGAATCGACTTTTACCTTAGCCAAAAGGCCGAGAAGTAATATTGAATCACATCCAAAAGGCCGAGATGCGTTCTATGACAAAAGTGCATATGAGATCACTTATCGCCCTTTGGCTACCATACATGATGGCTTTTTCGCATTTGTCTAAATAAAACTCGCTTTCCCC
>JAQJVL010010978.1:0-10408 GCA_035578905.1 Stictocephala bisonia
CCACACGGGCCCCAACTTCAAAGCCAGTGTTCAATTTAGCCCCCAAAAGGCTCCCTGGTTGCTATAAAACCAAGGGTTTTTAGCTTTAAAACTAAAACTGGAAGACTTATCTGGCCTAATGTCACTTTTAATAATATTTTGATACAGGCATGAATCATTTCTTATCTAGTAGATTATTAAGTATTTTATTTTTTTGTTGCATGAAATGTGGCCCCCCTTTGGACTTAAAAACTAAAACTGGAAGACTTATCTGGCCTAATATCACTTTTAATAATATTTTGATACAAGCATGAATCATTTCTTATCTAGTAGATTAATTATTTTATTTTTTGTTGTATGAAATGTGGCCCCCCTCTAGACTGTTTGTGTGGCCCCGGGGCAATCTGCCCCCTTTGCCCCCCCTCTCGGCGGCCCTGCTTACTTGTACTACAGGCAGCCTTGAATACTTACACTAAATACAGTAACAGTTGTTTGACTACTTTTAAGGCAAAGTAATTGTAGCTTAAATGTGGATTAATATTGAAACACACTTACCTGATGACAAACCTGCACGAAAAATATTAATTTCTTACTTCTTGCAGTCACGGTAGACATTGGGAATTACAATTAAAATCATTATTCAACCAATACAGCTTGGTAAAACCATTGATTTTACTATACAGAGAAGATACTCCATCCATATGGGAAAGTTGTGAGGGCCGAAAACTGTACATAGCACCATACCCCCCTCTCTCTCTCCCTCTCCCTCTCTCTCTCTCTCTCTCTCTCTCTCTCTCTCTCTCTCTCTCTCTCTCTCTCTCCCCTCTCTCTCTCTCTCTCTCTCCTCTCCCCCCCCCCTCTCTCTCTCTCCCTCCCTCCCCCTCTCCCTCCCTCTCCCTCCCTCTCCCTTTTCCCACTGCCGCCGCCGCTGCCGCCACCAACCACCGCCACCACCAGCAGCACCACCACCACCACTTGAGAATATATTATTAGACATACCTCAGAGTTGCAATAGCTCTCTGATAATTTCAATTTAATATCATAATTTGTTTCTAAGGTATTTTATTATTTTTATTATTACTATTCTTACTATTACTGACTCTAGATCCAAGACTAACACACTTATGGTGTATTAGAGATTTTTCATTTATACATTACCCACCAGACATGCGTGTTAAGACTTTTAAAAGCAACAATAGCTCAAATAAAAATTGGTATCATTCGCTGCAGAACTTTATTATCTATACATATCAGGAGGTTTTATAACTTTATTTGCTAATAGATAGATAGCACGCAAAACACAGACGTAGAATAATCAAGCATTCAAACTCCCGCAACCGGACGGCGCAAAGCGCTACGATTGGCTGATTTTGACAATTATACTATTGGACAACTTCTTTATTCCTATATCAATTCAATATATTATTGCTTTTACTTGTATGTCAAAATTATAAATAACTTTAGTACTACAACTCTTTTTCTTAAACTAATAAAACTATTTTTAACAATACATTTATTATTTTATTGATAAAGTTGTTAGTGATTCGTAATTTGCAATTAATTTGGCACACATTTTGGCTATCATGAAGTTATTTATAAAAATTGTCCCTAACTGCTATAAAGTTTACAAACAATAAAAACTATATGCAACGTTAGTATTTTTTTCCATGCTTCATTCTTCTCAATATTTCAATTATTCACAAGCCACTTTCACCACTTGAAATAACATTGTGAAATGTTTCATGAGGTGTATGAGAAAATGTAGCCGTGTGCATGCATTTTTATAGAATACAGTTACGTTTACTATTTTTATGTGCCATTAACAAAATGGCTCAAAACGTGCCAAAGAAGCGCAGCATAATCCAGATCTACAATGGGGTTTACATTTTACTTGGATCATAAAAATTCTTCAGCTGAACATTCATCATTGGTTTTTGGGCTTGAAATAAACTAATTTTATGATACATGGTGCAAAACTGCAATGCGATATCTAGCTTGTTCATACAATGATAATGGGTACTTGTATGTCGAAATTATAAATAACTTTAGCCCTACAACTTTTTTTACAAATCAAACTATTCCTAACACTACATTTATTATTTTATTGCTAAAGTTATTAGTGATTTGTAATTTGCAAATAATTTGTCATACATTTTGGCTATCATTAAACTATTTATAAAAATGTACCTGCCTGCTATAAGGATTACAAATAACAAAAACTATATGCAACTTAATTTTTTTTATTTTTAATATTTCAATTATTCACAATCCACTTCCACCACTTCTAATAACATTATGTGAAAGTATGTGAACAAAAAACTATATGCATTTTTATAGTTTACAGCTAAATTTACTAATTTTATTTGATATGATCGGGATCTAGGGTTAATATTTCACTTGGATCATGAAAAATATATACGCAAGTACTATGAAAATGGGTTTGATAAGTCAATACAACAATTATTTAAAAATATTTAAGACTCAATAGTGAAATTTTCATTTATTTATAAAAAATGTTACATAATCTGTTGTAAAATTAAAATAAACTCATGTCTTATCTAATCACATATACTGTATTAATCATTACATATAATACGTGTCAGATAATTTCAGGTGAACATTAAGTAACAGTCTTAATTTTATAACTGAAAACCATGATTTTCTCGTCTATAAAGTATCTACGTAATACAGTCTTAGTGGCTAACGGCCCAACTCACCTTATCTAAATTCATAATCAGCAACATACATTAAACAAAAATCAAATCTCTGTTTATATTATTTTAAATCTACTAAATTGATAAGAATTAAATATAAATCCAAAACTTAATATAACACTTTGTGCGTTGAAGTCTTCATAAATATTATTAGGTCTATTAGATTTTAATTAATACAGTAATACAAATGTTCCAAACATAAGTTAAGATAAAGGTATTTTTAAAAAATCTTTAAATTTCAGAATTTTATGTAAATAAATGATTTAGAAAAATATACATTTTCTCAACAAGATGACATGCATTGTTGTTTGAGACAATTTCACACAAAAATGTTTAAACAGTTCTCTCACATTCCTAGACCATTAGAATTGTGATGGTTAAGATTTAAAACCAAATTTATTGTCACTGTGACAGACTCACGATGAGTAGCAGCTGCTTACATACCCTTAGCATTATGAAAACGTACACAGCGCATAATTCACAGCTGCCTGCATTTTTAAGCGGAGGAGGAATTTTAAACAGTCATAAATTACCTTAAATACAGCGATTGGATCAGTAACGGCGGCTGTGTCTTGCCAATAGATAGTAGTACCTAGCACACATGCGCTGAATGCTGACCGCAACGCTACAGCGGCGGGATTCCAAAACGGTACTTACTTTAAAAACACGCCTCGTACGATTAACTTTAACTTTTAACTTTAAAGTTAGGAACATGCAGTTTTTACTAAAATACTTAAAATTGTAATTCGCATATTTCCTGAATATTTAATTAAAATAGTAAGAGCCATTTTTGAAAAAATTCCATTTATGTATGTTTTTAGCCCATAAAATCAAAAGAACTAGATTTGAAAAAAGAGAAAAACTGTCTGTAGATATTTCCTAAATACACCTACATACCAAATTTCATAAAAATCAAAACCATCCATTTGGTCTCCTGCAAGTGCACAGACAGACACACATACGGACAGATACCAACAAAATATATATTTTTTTAAACATTTTTTTAGGCTCAGGGGGCCCTAAAATGGATTTTTAGACAAACTTGTGAACAAGTTTTTTTGGACCTCAAAATACTTTCTCTTTGCTAACGCATAAGGGAGAAAATAAAATAAGTGTAGGCCTTCACATTATTAGCAACACTAGACTAAACCACGAATCTTTTTTATACACGTCTTCAATTAAAAGACAAAAGTTGGTAAATAAAGTGACTGACATTTAGATAAAAATAGTTTTTATAACTAGGAGGTACTTTTAACAGTCTCTTGCAACAAAATCTATATCACAGTCATAATTGTTTGTTTTACAAGACCGGTAATGAACTCCCGTTGTGTATCTCTACAACATTACGTCAGGCATTACAAAACAGAGAGATTTCACATAAGTGAATTCCTCTATGCCATAGTGAGATCCTTCGCGTCCTATTCCAGACTCCTTTATTCCACCAAAGGCAATTTCTGCTGAAGAAATCAATGATTCGTTGATTCCCCACCATGCAACTTCTAGTTTCTTTGCTACCCTCCAAGCTTGGGAAAGGTCATTGGAGAAAAAGTAGCCAGCAAGTCCTCTTGAAGTACTGTTTGCTTGCTGAAGCACTTCTTCTTCATCGGAAAATCTACAATAAAAGAAAAAATATTGTAACAATCTTATTTAACACATATATCACTCAAATGTTTCTATAACATAATTGTGTGTAATAGGAGAATTACATTAAATTAATTGAATGATAATTTTTTAGGAACCAATTTCTTTTGAATAAATATTGAAATTTGAATTTAAATATTGAAATAAGTAAATTTTTTCTAATACATTTAACCCGCGATCACTCGCGCTACGGAAGGTTACGCGATCGCTCGCGTGGTGAGAATATTTCTCTATTTTTAGAATGCTTGAAAAATTGCAATATATTGTATTTAACTTATATAAATACACTGTTATATACTAATTATGTTCCTTAAGTTACTTATTAAGCTTGAATATATTAAAAAGGATGAAAATGAAACGCTAGTACTTACTTTTTTTCTCTTTTATTCTGTACAGAAAATTATTTTTGAAAACAAGTATACATTACAAAAAAAAGTAAAAAGCTGCGATCAGTTCATACCATTACTCACTATCGTCACTGACGTAGCAGCTGGCACATACGACGTTAGTTTTTTTTACATGTTCTTTACATAATAGTATATTGCAGCCGACACATCGATTTTGAGTGTATCTGTTTCTTAGCAGGACAGATGTCACATTTAGCCTTTGCACCCTCTCTACGATGACTCTGAGTAGATGAACTTCCTGTAATCTTCTGGATTTTTGTTCGTAATGGAACTGACAAGCTCGGGATGGATGCCCTCTGATCAATTTGGGGTTTTATTAGGTGTTTGGCAAGTTCTTTTATAAAAATTCTTCTTTCAAGTTTTCTGGTTGTGTTAAAATGGTACAATATTTGGCCGTTGATTGTTGCCAGGTTTAAAAGACCCCAAAAACAGTGAAAGGCCACCTGTTACTTACTCTTGTGACGGAGTATTCACTTTTCATTCTGTCAACAACGTCAATGCCACTTTTTGTTTCATTATAAAACGTTATGATATCTGGTTTAAACTGCTCGCCTGTAGAGGAATCAATTGCGTCGTCTTTGTGCATTGTTGAGAGCATGATGACATTTTCTTGGTTTTTTTGTCAGGAATGTATGAAAAATATGGTACATTGATTGGGTTGTCTTCCGAAGGCAAATATACTACTGCTTCTCGGACGACCTTTTATGTTAGTTATTTCATGTGGTAATTCGGACCTTGTTTTTTCTTACTGTTCCTACAACTGTAGTCCGGTAATTAGTGTACAGGTCATTGGCCAAGGGAACCGATGTATAAAAATTATCCATTGTAAGGTTTCGACCTGCATTTAGTATAGGCTGAGCTACTCTCTTTACTACGGATTGTACATCGTTATCAATTTTGAATGGTCCATTAGGCTGCGATCCAGCTTGAATTTCCATGTTAACGGTAAAGAAGGTCTTAGCATCTGAAACTGTGTAGATTTTTATTCCATACTTTGAAGGCTTGTTTGCGATGTACTGTCGAAAACGACAGCGGCCTCTAAAAGGCTCAAGCATCTCGTCAATGGTACTAAATGCACCTACATTATATGAACCCTTACACTGATCTACAAATTCTGGTGAAAATGTCCCTTATGGAGCCAAGTTGTCTAGAAATTTTTCTCTGTGGCCTGCTTGCTTTGTCATCAAAGCGTATTGCCTGAACGAGTGTGTGAAATCTCCTTTTCGACATTGTAGAGCTAAATATTTCTGGAGCTGTGCCATCGTCAGACCAAAGTTCGGCAGTGTTTAAATGGTTGGGCCATTTTTTAGGCCTATTAGATACAATAACCCGAAAAAAGCTAACATTTCTGTTTTATCTGTAAGCGGACAATCCCTTAGACCTCGGGAATAGTTGTTCTTCAATGAATCTAACTACTGATTTGTACAAAATACAATACTTTCTATTATATTATCTGTTACAAATACTTTCCAGCAGTCAACGATTTCTGTTTTATCTTGATAACCTTGTTTTATACAAGGAAGTCTGCACAATATTTTGAGATGCTGTCCTATTTGTTTTGGTTTGTGTGCTTCCCACACTGTTCCATCTTTACCATAATAATATACGCCACTACTGTTGTTACGTACCTCATTTATGGTTCGAAATTCTTGTGGATTACCAGCCAAGGATCGTTCAGATTCTGCACCACTTTGTTCAGAGTTGAATCATGTTCACTATGTTCACTTAGACCGTCTGAATCGGAAACTACTCCACCATCAAAAAACACTATTTTCTTCTTGAAGCCACGAAATAAATTTTTTTTTTCACGTTCTTCATTCATTTTTACAATTTATAACAACTAAAAAGCACTAATATATACATTCTATTTACACTTTATTTACAAGAAAAGACACAAATTAAAAGATAACATGAGAATAATAAAAAAAGAATGGAACACTGATACTCGATATAACAATAGCGCGGTAACTCGCGTGGTGAGAAAAACCTTCTCCTGGACAGTGACGTGACCGCTCGCGTGGTGAGATTACTACTAGACGCGTGACAACGCTGTCTTCCTCCCCTCCACTACAATACCCCCCACTCCACCTATCGGCTCAGAACCATATTCATATTATTTCGAATATAGTCTAGATAGATTAAACCTAGAAGGATTAAACTTTGTGTAATATAGTTAAATATTCAAACAAACAAATCCATTTGAGTGAAGTTTTTTCTCACCACGCGAGCGATCGCGGGTTAACCTGTAAACTATATCCTTTTTTAAAACAAGGAGTTAAAAATCTTATAGTTCAGAAATTGTAAGGAAATTGACAAGCAATTTAAAATAAGATATTTACAATAAGAAATTAAAGTTAAAATTTGTTTAATATATTAGGACTGATTTTCAATTTATAATGAAATATAAAAATATATATTTTCAAACAGGATGCAAACAAGTTAGAAGCAAAGATAATTTAAATAAAAGCATCACTTCATAATCGTCCAAGTCATAATTTGATAAAACTTAAGTTATTCAAATGATGTTAGTATCAGTTATTTAGCTGTTGCTAGATATGACATTAAAAACTAATATAAGCCTAAACATAAGTAATAAAATTGTTTACCTAATCTCACATAGAAACTAAATACATCCATAGCCTACAATGGAATACAACAAACATTTTTTCTTATGAAACCATGAATTTATACATTATAACCTTAAACAATAGATATAATTCATAAAGCCTAAAACAACTGGTTAGTAATAATAAAATGAAAAATACTTTCAATAATGAAAAAAGATAACACCATAAACAATGAATACATCTGATAGAATAAGCATAAGCAAAGAAGCACCAGTCAGCTGAGAAGTACCACTATTAAAAATAATATGTTACTTGTAATAAGTTGAAGTGATATTTGATAAAACTGCTTTATCGACACAGTTCTGATACATCAAAAAGCACTCAGTCCTCGGCTTCTAGACAATAATACAAAACAAACGTTAAACAAGCTACAGCTTTCAATCAATGTTGTATAGGTCTACAAACCCTAGCTTGAACTCTTTTGTGTAATATAAATGTATTATAGACATGCAGAGCCCCTAAATAGTTAAAATAAATTACATGACAAATCAAATTAATCGTTTATTGTATTTCAAGCAACATAACATGCTATCGACATAATCAAGAGAGATCCTTAAAATAAGTTGTCCATGCAAAGATAAATATAACGGCCAACCAAATGCAATAATATGCGAGTAAATAGTAGGCCTAGGTTGGATAATTGTGAAGTGAGCTCATAAAATAAAAAGTACCTACCTAATAAAACAAGAAACTAATGTTAAATAATAAATAAAAAGAAACAACTAGTAAATAGATAACAAGACAGAATAAATTATAAATAACAGGAAACAGTCAAATAATACATAACAAGCAAAACACACGTGCATTAAATAAATATGGTAGTGAGAAAAGCATACAAATATAAATAAATAAGTTAAAAGTTAAAATCAAATACTAAAATTACTAAATTACAACTAAAGAAGATAAAATAGCAAAACGCAGATATAATAGATTTCATATCAATACTACAGTTCGGCAGGCTAATAAATTCATTAATGTCATAAAAGGGGTAGGCAATTAACCATTTATGAAATCTGTTTATGTAGATCTTAGAAGGCAATAGCTTTACTGAGGTAGGAATTAGTGATGGGTTGGTTCCATTTTTTTCGGTTCCGGTTCCAGTTCGGTTCTTTAGTGAAATCAGTTCTTGGTTCTAAGTACTTTTTGAGAAAGTCTCAGAAAATTTTTCTAATCCCTTTACCCAGTGAATCAACAAATTATGTAGAATCAGTCAGTAAAAACAGTGCATAGTATTTTGGCGATTACTCCAATATGAAGTATAATACACCCTAAAAATAACATACAATATTTCCAATAACTAGAGAATTGTTAACATTTTATTTATTCTCAGGGTATGATTGTTTACACTTTTTGCACAAAAAAAGTATTTACTTTGAATTTTAAAAAAGTATACAATTTAGCTAATAGTTTTTTAATTAGCATAATATTTTAGCTAAATGAAATATAATGCTCAAATTAGTATGCAATTGAAATTTACCTTGAGGAAATTACAAAACTTATAAGCCTAGTGAAAACCAAAAAATAACCTGCCATTTTAGGTCTGGTTTAGTAATTAAACTTATTCAAAAACAAATCACAACAACTGATTGAAATTACCACAACTAAATTTAAGAGGTTGAAGTAATTAATTGTAGTAGTAAAACATAAACAGCAAAAACAAATAACATAATTAATTTTTAAAACAATTTTTATTAACTATTGGAAAAAAACAACTTTATTAATTACTGTATTGGTTCTTTTTTCAATCGGTGATAATATTTTTAATTAAGAAAATATTAATGCTACTCACATTCATAACAAACTATACATCCAATAAAACCATAAATGTTTTTAGAAATTACAGTATACATTTTGTTTTAAATTTAAGAAATAATAAACTATTTTGGGTCAGTTAATGTTAAGTCAACGCAATATAAAACATTAATCCTTTAAACAATTTAAACTTAATCCAATATTAATACTATAAAAATAAAAATAAAATGTAACTATTTTAAAATAAAAATGCTAAAGACTAATTTTGTTTAGTTTTGACAAAATATTAATCTTAAACATTTATTTTTCAATCCAATTCCCTAGGTTTTGTATGCATTGTTTTTTCGTTACAAGTCTAAATAAACTCTAATATCTTAAGTTCATAATAAAAACCTATTATTTTTTCAAAATACAAAGTAAAACTAGAAGGTAATTAATTTCAGAATGTTAGGTTTCACAAGGTGTTTTTTTTATCAGGCTGGAAGTGATAAAAAAGGGTTCCGATAAACAAGGTGGAGCTCAGGTGAAGACTGAACTTTGGACTCTTTAAACAAAAATTGAATGGATTTAATTCACTGCCTTTGCGTGTGAATTCCTATTCATTACTGTTATCTGTCTCTTTTCACATGCTTATAAGGAAGTCGCCAGATTCTAGGCGAATATTTTCTGACTTAGATATTTTGTATATCTTGTGGCCAAATTAATAGTATAATAATAATGTTTTATTTTCTCATTTTATACATACAAACAAAAAATAAAACATAATTGTACTCCCAATGCTGCCTTCCTACACAATGTCCTATGGGAATGTCCAACTTGTTTTTAAACCTCGTCGAGAGACCATGTACATGACTTCTCTGCCTCAAAGATTCTGTATTTTGGTGAATATAAATAAGTAATTGAAATATATAAAGGTTTATAACTGTTAATATATTAAGTTTGATAAACAGAGGCCTACAATGTTCTCTGGATTTAGAGCCAGTTAAGATCCTTACAACTTTTTTTGAATGGTTAAAACGTCATTAACTTTGACAGTTTCCCCAAAATATTAATCCATAGCTTAAAATTTAATGGAACAAGCCAAAATAGGCAGAATGGACATAGTGAGGTGGGACACAGTTCATTAGATGCCTTAAGAGATAAGTTTCTCTTGAGAGTCTGGTGCTGAGCAAGTCAATATGTGGGAACCTCGAGAGCTTCTGATCAGTGACCATTCCAAGAAACTTAACATGGGAAATTTGGGTATTGTGTCATTTTAAAAAACTGACCTGAGGCAAATAAAATTTAT
>JAQJVL010010979.1:0-10408 GCA_035578905.1 Stictocephala bisonia
AGTTTTAAAATTAATTTTAATTAATTGTTTCCATTTTTCATAAAATTATGTTTTCAATAAAGCAACGCGTTTAACGAAAACGAGGTATACGGGCACGTTTTCATACAATCCAACTGTAGTGTAGGGGGTAAAAAGTAATAAATTGAGGGAGTATCTCACAACGTAATTACCTCTCGACAGCCGGTGAGACAGAGGAGTCACTCACACACGCACACACACCAGCACCACACCAGGGTGTGTCCAGAGTAATGGTTCAATTATCTAAAAGGTCTGCATTAGAGGATGGCTATCATGTATAGCTCATAAGAGATCACGGTGTACTCTTTAGTCTCCTACAAACTCAGAGGATATCATGGCTAGATTGTATGAGATCACGGTGTCCTCCAAAGTCTCCTACAAGCTCAGAGGATATAATGGCTAGTTCTTAGGAGTCACAATATATTCCAAAGTCTCCTACAAACTCAGAGACTATCATGGCTAGGTCGTATGAGATCACGGTGTCCTCTAAAGTCTCCTACAAGCTCAAAGGATATCCTGGCTAGATTGTATGAGATCACGGTGTCCTCCAAAGTCTCCTACAAACTCAGAGACTATCATGGCTAGGTCATATGAGATCACGGTGTCCTCTAAAGTCTCCTACAAGCTCAGAGGATATCATGGCTAGATTGTATGAGATCACGGTGTCCTCTAAAGTCTCCTACAAGCTCAGAGGATATAATGGCTAGTTCTTAGGAGTCACAATATATTCCAAAGTCTCCTACAAACTCAGAGACTATCATGGCTAGGTCGTATGAGATCACGGTGTCCTCTAAAGACTCCTACAAGCTCAGAGGATATCATGGCTAGATTGTATGAGATCACGGTGTCCTCCAAAGTCTCCTACAAACTCAGAGACTATCATGGCTAGGTCGTATGAGATCACGGTGTCCTCTAAAGTCTCCTACAAGCTCAGAGGATATCATGGCTAGATTGTATGAGATCACGGTGTCCTCTAAAGTCTCCTACAAGCTCAGAGGATATCATAGCTAGATTGTATGAGATCACGGTGTCCTCCAGATTCTCCTACAAACTCAAAGGCTATCATGGCCAGGAGTATGAGATCACGTTGTACATCCAAGTCTCCTACAAACTCATGGGAACTCAGAGGCTATCATAGCTAGCTCGGATGAGATCATGGTGTACTCCCAAGTCTACCAAAAACTCATGGGCTATCATGGCTAGATCATAGAAGATCATGGTGTACATCCAAGTCTTCCAAAAACTCAAAGGCTATCGTGGCTAGGACGTATGAGATCACGGTGTACATCCAAGTCTCCTACAAATTCATGGGAACTCAGAGGCTAACATGGCTAGCTCGGATGAGATCATGGTGTACTCCCAAGTCTACCTAAAACTCAAAGGCTATCGTGGCTAGGACGTATGAGATCACGGTGTACATCCAAGTCTCCTACAAACTCATGGGAACTTAGAGGCTAACATGGATAGCTCGGATGAGATCATGGTGTACTCCCAAGTCTACCAAAAACTCATGGGCTATCATGGCTAGATCGTAGAATATCATGGTGTATATCCAAGTCTCCTACAAACACATGGGAACTCAGAAGCTAACATGGCTAGCTGGTAGTAGATCGTGGTGCAATCTCTTGTCTCCTACAAACTCATGGGAACTCAGAGGCTAACATGGCTAGCTGGTAGTAGATCATGGTGCACTCTCTTGTCTCCTACAAAGTCATGGGAAATCAGAGGCTAACATGGCTAGCTGGTAGTAGATCATGGTGCACTCTCTTGTCTCCTACAAAGTCATGGGAACTCAGAGGCTAACATGGCTAGCTGGTAGTAGATCATGGTGCACTCTCTTGTCTCCTACAGAGTCAACAGATGCGTGAAATCCCTGAAGTAGGTCGCTATTATTGTTATACAGTGTTTCATTATTGATGACCCGTAATGTTTGTTTTGACGTACAAACTACATTGTTTGGTCTAAACATTTCTCAGAAAAAAAAGATATACATGTATGTAATAATAAATGAATATAAAAAACTAAAATTTAATGTTTAATATGTTATTATTACTTTTAATTTGAGCTTAAATAGTTAGGGTTTGTATGTAAGGTGTTTAAGGTTGGAGATGGGCGAGAATCTAATATGTAGGTATATCATGACCAGTGAATGAAAGCAAATCTAGAGTTATATAAATTGATAAACCCATCCACTCAGTTTACAAATAAATAAATTATCACCCTACCAACACATGTTGAACATACGACTGTGTTCTGTATTTCCTGTACACAATCAACGTTAGATAATCAGTGAGTAGAGATTTATTCTCACACGAATCCCGACGACATGCTCATCCATTATATAAACTATTGGTCATAAGATATTGACGTATTTATTGCAATCATGCCACAGTCAAACTTTTTACCATCCATTTTCCACATTCCCCATTTAACTATTGTCCCTCATCCACCAACTTTCATCGCAAAATTTTCTTATCATCGTTTCGGTGGCTTTGGCCCCTTATTTTGTATTTCCCCACAGAAGTTATATTCATTTCAAGAATTCATAAAGTAGTTAAAGTCTTAGTTCGTAGCTATCATACATTTGTTGAGCTATCACTAGTCACATCAATACATTTTCTGTTGATAATGTTAACAATTACTTGTTGAAAAGTACGAGATATTAATGTTTGAATTAATTCCCTAAGAGAAGAAAGAATCAGAGGTCACATCCAATGGTGCGCTAAAAGTGTTTCGAGTAGTTACACACTCGAGTTCCTATTTGTCATGTGATGGGAAGGTTAGCAACTTATCAGCCCCTCCCTCATTTCTCCCAAATCATCAACTATAAACGAAGTAAATATCACTACAGATGTATAAAGAATAAAGATGTGCATTAGTTGTAATATATTTCTTACTGCCACTGAGTCGCTCGCTGCAGCCACAAGGTCGAATATTGACCGTGTAATGTGTTATTAATGATACTAAATATATAAATATCACATACATACTATGTTTATAGCTTTTTTTCCATACCACAATAATGCTTATAACATTTCACGTTATGTACGATACGTTATGTACGAATATTCCGTACATACTTTGTGTCCAACCATACGTTATGTACGAATATTGCTTACATACTTTGTGTCCAACCATACGTTACGTACGAATATTGCTTACATACTTTGTACCATATTTCATTTACGAATGAAAATTGGTTACTGCGTATATAACACTCATAGTTATTAACTTAATTTGTATGTTACATAATATGAATATGTAACGTAACACCTACTAAAATAAATGTGCACACAGAACATGCTTGTTCCTGGGCATGCTCGATCTGACATTTGTCTGTGCTATGCTTCTAAATTACAATATTTACAAAAATAAGAATAAATAATTATATATAATTTAATGTTATAAGATTAACAAACACTCCAGTATATAAATTTTAATTGTGTAAGGCCTTTCGGTAACAAAGTTACCATCTTCAGACAACCAAACTATAACCAAACTAAATTTTACATTGTTTACATTTTATTGATTTAAAAAAACACACTATAAAATAAAAATAAAACATATGGAAAAATTTAAATAAGAAAATAATAAAAAAATATATAAAAATGGAATAAATTTAAAATAATAATGGTGAATTTTCAAATGTTCCTGGTTCGTTATTAACTAGAATTTCTTTGAATTTTTTTTATATAAGCTTTCATAAGCATCTAATTGTTATTTATTTTGAACTTCTTTTAGTAAATTACATTTTTTTTTTTTGTAAAATTATGGTTAAAATTGATGCAGTGTTTTGCTATGGCTGATTTCTCCTCTTGATAATTTTTAAAATGATATTTGTGTTCTTTTAATCTTGTTGCACATTTTATTTTGGTTTGACTAATATATTTTTTATTGCAATTGTCACATTCAATTTCATAAATTCCAGACTTTTCTTCATTTTTAATTTTGTCCTTTGGATTTCCAAGTAAATATTTTAATTTTGATGTACATTTAAATGATAAATTTACATTAGAGTGTTTCTTAAAACTTTTTTCATTATGTTTGAAAAAGATCCATATTTAACACTTCTCCAAACAGACTTTTCATTTTTGGGTAATAGTGTTGTTCGGTTTTGTTTTTCAATTTTTTGTCTTTTCTTATTTATCATTTTTGTAAACATATTTGAGTTGTATCCATTAAAAATTGCGGTTTCTTTGATTTTTGTAATTTCTTTATTGAAGTTTGAGGTAGATAAAGGTGTATTAAATAAACGATGAATTAATGAATGGTATGTTGCTCTTTTTTGAGATGCTGGATGGAATGAATCAATTGGTATGAATCTTAAATTTTGGGTTGGTTTTCTATAAATATCGAATTCAATATGACCAGATGTTTGGTTTCTTTTAAGAAGAATATCTAAAAAGGAATGGAGTAGTTGTTTTCAATTTCATAAGTAAATTTTATGGTTGGATAGAATGCATTTATATCTTTTATAAAATTTGGAAAATTCTCGTTACTATTAAAAATTGCAAAAATATTATCTACATATCGAATCCAAATTCTAGGGAAGTAATTTAACGTATGTTTTACATGTTGTTTAAAATTGCTTACAAATATATTGGCAATGAAACAATATAAAGGGTTGCCCATAGGTGTTCCCTCTATTTGGTTGTAATATTCATTATTTATTTGAAAAGTATTTTGTGACATGCAGAGGTTTATTAGTAATATATATTCATCAATTTTTACTTGTTCAATATTTAAGGAAATTAATCAGTTTTGTATTATATCGATAGTTTCTTTTATAGGTACATTTGGGTAAAGTGAGGTTGTCTGAAAGTAGTAGGGAAGTAGCCGGTTCTACAAGCCCGATGATGAGGTTTCGCCAAACGATGAGTCGGAAAGGTCAGTTTTTTTTTGAGGTTCTAATGACCTTAACGAGTTTTTAATGAGGTTCTAATTGACCTTAACGAGTTTTTAATGAGGTTCTAATTGACCTTAACGAGTTTTTAATGAGGTTCTAATTGACCTTAACGAGTTTTTAATGAGGTTCTAATTGACCTTAAAGAGTTTTTAATGAGGTTCTAATTGACCTTAACGAGTTTTCAATGAGGTTCTAATTGACCTTAACGAGTTTTCAATGAGGTTCTAATTGACCTTAACGAGTTTTCAATGAGGTTCTAATTGACCTTAACGAGTTTTTAATGAGGTTCTAATGACCTTAATGAGGTTCTAATGACCTTAACGAGTTTTTAATGAGGTTCTAATTGACCTTAACGAGTTTTTAATGAGGTTCTAATTGACCTTAACGAGTATTTAATTGGCGCTAATGGGATTGGGTGAAGGAAGTCACGTGACCACCCCGAGCTGTTCCATTTTTGACGACGTCATCCAAGATGGTGGCTCCCACCAAATTTCCCTCAAATTCCCAAATTTCCCTCCAAAGTCCCACGTTATACTATATAAAATAGACTCTTAACCGAACTTTTACCATGTTATACTATATAAAATACACTTATTTCAAGATGGCGACCAGATCCAAGATGGCGTCTTTTCCCTCCCGCGCCAACTCACACCCGGTACCCCGTAGGAAAAGTCCCTCCCGAAAATTCCCTCCAAAATTCCCTCACCGAAAAGATGGCGGCTTGTACCACGTTATACTATATAAAATACACTCTGTTATACTATAACAAATGTAAAATTTCATATACTCTATGAGGCTGACTCGATCGCTCTTAGCCTACGATGCATGCGCGAGGAAGTACTACATGAATCAGCTGTGCGCTGCTACCAGCGCTCCCAGCAGCAATTTCCTAAAACATAAATATATATTAAACAAATTAGACAAAAAGCTATCAACCCCTCGTGGTCCAGTGGTTAGCGTACCCGACTCCGGGAGTCAAATGGTACATCACAGTATAAATTATTGCAATCAAGATAAATGAGATAGTAAAGGGGACTTTGTGAGTTAGAGTAAAGTTCGTAAAGGACATGTGAGTCGGATGCGGAACCACTCGGACACAAGGTTGTTTTTTAATTTGATTGAATTGTGTCCAATTCATAACTAAGTGACTCATGAACAAACACACCACATACACAATCGATTGCACTCAGTGCAAATGCGCACCTAGCTGCAACTTTATCGAGGTACGTATAGTGTCGACAACCTACAGGCTTAACTACTTCAGCATGCACAAACATATTACGTAGATACTCACCCTGTATGGTCGGTAGACTGTTAGTACAAAGCCTCTGAAGGAACGTCAACCTCCTCTACCAGCTCAGAGGTCACTCTTTTTATTTTTAAGGGTAAACAAAGAGGCTCCCACAGGTCTAGACCATATACCCCTGTGGTACGGAGAAACAAACCCATGTAATAAGCCCCAACCATCGCTCATTACGTTGATAGCCATCCTGCCACCTTTCCATACGACAACCTACAGGCTTAACTACTACTTAAGCATGCACAAACATATTACGTAGATACTCACTCTGTATGGTCGGTAGAATGTTAGTACAAAGCCTCTGAAGGAACGTCAACCTCCTCTACCAGCTCAGAGGTCACTCTTTTGATTTTTAAGGGTAAACAAAGAGGCCCCCACAGGTCTAGACCATATACCCCTGTGGTACGGAGAAACAAACCCTTGTAATAAGCCCCATCCATCGCTCATTACGTTGATAGCCATCCTGCCACCTTTCCATACGACAACCTACAGGCTTAACTACTACTTAAGCATGCACAAACATATTACGTAGATACTCACTCTGTATGGTCGGTAGAATGTTAGTACAAAGCCTCTGAAGGAACGTCAACCTCCTCTACCAGCTCAGAGGTCACTCTTTTGATTTTTAAGGGTAAACAAAGAGGCCCCCACAGGTCTAGACCATATACCCCTGTGGTACGGAGAAACAAACCCTTGTAATAAGCCCCATCCATCGCTCATTACGTTGGTAGCCATCCTGCCACCTTTCCATAGAGATTTACTCTAGGTGTTTATAGTAAACCTCGTAGACCATGTAACTTGCGAACAAGATACACGGTATGAAAATCAATGGGATGCAGATTATTTTCCTGTTTTCTTCAAATGCTTTGCAGCACCCGCAGTCCTGTACTCGATTTTCTGGTGTTTTGAAACACTTAAACATCTTGCAGCAATGCTCCATCTTTCTAAAACAATAACAGCACACATAAGAAAACAGCTCATAACAAAAGAACTCCTACAAGTACTTTTCCCTCAAGTTAACATACATGAGGTTCAATGCTAGAATAAATACCCTGTATACTTATTTGTATTTCTATTAACCCATATTTTTTAAAACTGTATTGATAATTACATTACTGCATTTAAATACTGATTTCACATATCATTAGATTTAATGCTATATTCACATGGTACCTAAGCTACAATTTACAATTCATTAGCGACTATGTAACGTATAGAGAACAAAGCCTTGCTCGGTCGTAGCATACATGGTCTTATAAAACTTCTTTCAGAATAAATTGTATATACTTTATTACATATTTAGTTATGTTTAATAGCTTAGGACATCCTATCAGGTTGTTTCAAATCATTATTAGTAATAAATGAGAATTATATGTTGACTTTTGTAAGTTTTCCTTAGCGTATCTAGGACAAACTAGATGATGTGGAACCCGAACCACTTGTTACTGACAAACTAGGGCACTCTAGTGAGGTCCTGCGATTAGCACTACTAGTGACCAGCCTATATATCGTACTATCTTAAACGTTATATTCCTTTATACATGTAACCATTAACTACCAGACCTTTAGCTTACCAAACATATCATATTTCATCTTTATAATTAAGGTTCAACAATACTGAACCTACTTCAAATAGCTTGATGATAAATAAAAGCAGCACTCAACTGCTCCTTACACTGAATGAGTAAAAAACCAGTCTGCTGACATTGCAGAGGCTGAACCTGTGTGAACTCGATCGGTGAGTAGATTGTCAACCTACCGACATAATATTACGCAAGACGATGATTATTTGCTTCAGCTCAAGAGAGCGACCTTGAAACATGTAAGTTCTCACTTCCACGTTGTTCTGTAGACACATGTTCTGAACCCATTTAGCATAAGTCTGCTGTTTAGATTGTTCTACATGAAGTTTGTCTCGGGTGTTACGTGTAATATATAGTAAAATACATAAACACTTACTTTTACACAAGAAATCCACCAGTTTGATAGGAATTATTGTACTATATATACTTGTCTAGGCTTTCTTGATTCTCCTTATATAACTCTAATTACAAGATTTTTTAAAGCTCTTTCTATGCTTCTCATATCCAACAAAAGTGTAGCTAAACCAACAACGTACGTACTAGGCTACTTCTTATATCCGTAATTACAAGACCACACAACGAAAACAATTGTATACATGAAAATTGACCGGTAGAATGTTAGTTAAAAAGCCCCTGAAGGAACGTCAACCTCCTCTACCATCTCAGGGGTCACTACTTTTGAGGCTCACTCATATTAGTGTTTATATTTATCTAAGTTTTGGAAATGTGGAGTGATGTACCTCGGGTCGAGGCTCCCAACAGGCCTAGGTCAAATAAACCTGTTGGTACGGAGACCCCATCTAGCAATAATAAACGTGTCTCTCACTCTATGTTTAAAATGAAGTTAGCACTAAGCAAGACAGGTTAGGTGACGCAAGAGTTTGGTTCAAGTTGAGGAAAGCGATTGGAAGGTTACAAAATACCACAGTTGATGCAATTGAAAAAATCAATCTTATCTATCATTTCAACCATTCATGGGTTACGGATCGTCAGGTCACTCCAGAGCCCACATATACACACATCCAAATACACGTACCGTACGAGGGCCCGGACTGCGACTCAAGGTCTTACGGAGTTTAACCCAGCCCCAAGTTGCAGGACCGCCTCAGGACTTATGCGTTTTACGGCTGCCTTAGAGAACAGTCGGGCTTTTTTTTATTGAATTTGGGCCGCCCTCACCTCGACGTTACGGTTATTGCACTCTGTGCAAATACACACTGGGTTACGGACCGTTAGACCACCCCAGAGCCCACACACCATGGAACTACAGATTACGAGACCGTAGTATCACACATAGAAACGACAGGCTCATGTTGAATTTCTCCTAGAACACACAACAATGTTATTAATTAGGAAACAGGTACTTACATCCCATCCAATTACGTCACACCAAACAGTCTGCAGATAAAATTGTAAAATAACATTCAGAGCTAGACACACGTTTGCTATTACTAGGAAAACCTACATTTATTGTTTATAACAAATACTTTTTGAAAACGAACTATTTTCAAGCTAAAGATTTACTATTTAAAACAAACTTTTAAACACCTGAAACAATAACAGTTAAAACCTTATTAGGAGTCGTTAAATTTTAAAACTTAAGTCTATAAATGCTTCTTTCTACAATTGGAAGTTATTATAGTCTTTAATAATCCGCGCTCCTTTAAGTTCTTCTAATATTGTAATAATCTCACTGTCATGGTCAGTGTTTCCCACTTGGTGGTGGATTTCTTGTGTAAAAGTAAGTGTTTATGTATTTTACTATATATTACACGTAACACCCGAGACAAACTTCATGTAGAACAATCTAAACAGCAGACTTATGCTAAATGGGTTCAGAACATGTGTCTACAGAACAACGTGGAAGGTGGACAACAAGGTGGACCTATTACACGTAAGGCAATGCTCGTGGACTTTCTGATAAATAATAAGGGGAGAAGGCTTTACAGCATATCGACCATGGGGATGCTGTAAGGTCATCCTTCTATCAGTGATATTAGTCCCGTTGAGCGTTTCCTTTAAGGAGAAGACCACTCACCCTTGCCACTAAGATGAAATTCACCAAGATGGTATCATTTCTGTTCCAGGCGTTGACCTTTGAAATTGTCCACTGATATGACATGTCGATGTCTTTTAACTCAAAATCAACGCTGATCCGATCTTGAACATGCTCAGTATCCTGCCCGGTCTCGCAATGATGTTACCTCAGCCGTAAGAAAGCTGGCAGATTCGGCTGCTATAGGTTGATCTTACAACTGTTGCGACTCAAGTGACAGAAGGGGTGTAGCTTGGAGCGGGTGTATTGTACATCTGAGATCCCTGCGGCAGGCAGGTTTACCGGTGTGAGAGACTCAGGTGTAGCTTGGAGCGGGTGTATTGTACATCTGAGATCCCTGCGGCAGGCAGGTTTACCGGTGTGAGAGACTCAGGGTGTAGCTTGGAGCGGGTGTATTGTACATCTGAGATCCCTGCGGCAAGCAAGTTTACCGGTGTGAGAGACTCAGGGTGTGGCTTGGAGTGGGTGTATTGTACATCTGAGATCCCTGCGGCAAGTAGGTTTACCGGTGCGAGAGACTCAGGGTGTAGCTTGGAGTGGGTGTA
>JAQJVL010010980.1:0-10402 GCA_035578905.1 Stictocephala bisonia
TTTTCTTTATTTTAATGTTTCAGTACAATGATAGGGATTCAGATTCTGAAAATGAATACTTCAGCCAAAAATGACCTTTTAATTCTTTACTAATAACAAGGTAAAAACTTTAATTAGTTTTCCAGGTTTGTCTTTACCAGATTATATTATTAAGGTTAGACTTTATAATATATCTTACTTATATTTTAAGAGTAGTGTATTTTTTATTTTTTTATTCAAGCACATCATAATGTAAAGTAATTAATTTTAGTGTGGGTTTTTTTTTTCAGTTGAAAAGCCTGCGCATGTGGAAGATGCAGCTGCTCGATGAATCCCACCTGCTACTTAAGTATGCCTGTGAAGATGTGGTCACGCTGAAAGCCACAGAGCCCAACACTCAGCCTTCTTTTTTTGTTGTGTACAATATGAACACTGCTCAGGTACTTTGCACAATCTGAGTCAGAGCGTCTTGAATTAACTGTAAATGTTTCTCTAGCTATCTGCAATCTTTTTTCTGTTCTAGTAATCAGATCATTGAATGAAAGTAATTATTTGGTTTTAACATTTGTAGATTGAACTATTATTTGATTGAGTTGATTTTATTATGGACATATTTTGCATCGTTCACATGCAGGCTGTTACATCGTTGCTTGCACATTGAATCTGAGGCTGGGTGTAAGACCAGGTAAAAAAGGCTTATGAAATCTTAAGCGACAAAAACAAATATAATAGAATAAGTTTATTCAAAAAACCTTACATAATTGTAGCCCCGCTAAGTAACAAAAACATACTTGTCAGCGAGGTCCATCTTAACTGTAACTTATAATAAATGATTAATATATATTAGTATATACAGTAGTAATATGATAAATTTGAACAAGGTTTTATAATTGATTTCAACATAAACAATGGCAATTGGTGAGCAAATAACTAACATAACATATAAGTGGTAAACTTAAGCAAGTCAATTCGTAGGTATTTTATGTCAGTATGATCTATAGAAAATAAACCGTTTAAGTATTTAGTGCTTGCAGGGGATTTAAATGTAGATATATTGAAAACAGAGGTATCTGAAACTCAAGATTATCTAAATATGTTAAGATCTTTTGACATGTATTGCACTAATGTCTCCCCAACTAGGTACAAAGCGTGCCTGGATAATGTAGCCACTAATATGTCTGCTAATATGTTGGAAGTTTCTTTGCTGGAACAGGACATTATATCAGATCATGCAGGTGTTTGGGTTGGGATGAGACTTGTCAATGAAACAATACCTGGTCAAAAGAAGCCTAACTCTACTAAAAAACAGCTAGCGGCCGATGAGAGGCGAGCTAAACGCCTTGTCTCTCAAGATAGGCTAAATAATCAGAGGGAGTGTTTGAGTGGTGCTAATTGGAAAGAATGTTACCATGCTGATAATGTAAATTCTGCCTTTAATGTATTTTTAAGTATTTTGACCATGTATTTTAATGTCTGTTGCCCAAAAATATCTGTGAGAAACAAACCAAAGAAAATAGTAGGCCTAAGTTGGTTTACTCATGAACTGCATAAGTTGCGTAGTCAACTCTTAGCGCTTTATGATAAATGGAAGCATACGGGGAGCATAGACGATAAGTATTATTTTAAACGCTTTAAAAAACATTATATCCAAAGTATTAATAAAGCTAAGATAGTTGCAAATGACAAATATATTGCTAACTCTAAAAATCATTGTAAAGCGGCCTGGACGGTTGCTAAGAGGGAGTGTAGGCTTGATATTGCGGCCAAACCTAAAATACCAATCTCGCCTAATGAGATGAATAATTTTTTTGTAAATGTCTGTGCTGGTGGTGATCAGGGTAATACCACCAATGTTAATAGGGTAGAATATAATGAAATCTTATCTAATTGTACACATAGGCCTAATTTTGACTGTGAATTTAAATGGAAACCTGTTGATGTAAAAATAGTTAAGTCAGTTATTAGCAAGATGAGTAACTCACAGAGTGAAGATATTTATGGTATCTCGAATAATATAATAAAGAATGTGATGAATGAAATTCTGTTACCACTAACTTTTCTTATTAACTTGGTTCTTGTACAAGGATGTTTTCCAGACTGCTTAAAAATATCCAAGGTCACCCCAATATTTAAGAAAGGGGATGTCCAAAACCCAGAAAATTATAGGCCTATTACAATTGTTCCAATCTTAAGCAAAATAATAGAATCTTGTTTAGTTAATCAGCTCTATGAGTACATTGTCAATAACTCCTTGCTTTATAATTTTCAATTTGGTTTCAGGCCTGATCACTCCACTGCTAATGCAGTTGAAACAGTTGTAGATTGTATTTTAAATGGCTTTGAGAATGAGCAAATTGTGGGTTCTAGCCTAGTAGATCTAAGCAAAGCTTTTGATACCGTTTCTCATGTGATTGTTTGTAAAAAATTGGAATTTTATGGAATTGTAAATAATGAGTTGAATCTAATAGAAAGTTACCTTAACAATAGAAAACAAATGGTCCAGATAAAAAACAATTGTTCAGATTTCTGTGAGGTTCATGCAGGTGTTCCGCAGGGATCGGTTCTAGGTCCTTTTCTGTTTCTTGTTTTTGTTAATGGCTTTAGCTGTAATGTTTCTTCGTTTTCTGTATTGTATGCTGATGACACTACGCTGGTCCACTCAGATGTTGATATTTTTAAGGTTAAAGAAAAACTCAATAGATCTTTAGAAGAAGCAGAAACCTGGTATTCAGCCAATAAATTAGTTATAAATAATAGTAAAACTGAGCATCTAATTTTCTCTCTAAAAAATCACTTGAACTTAGATGATGACTTGTTTAAACCTGTTAAGTTGCTTGGTATTTATCTGGATAGTAAACTCTGTTGGGATGTACATGTAAATAATCTATGTAAAAAATTAGCAAGAGTAACCTGTCTTTTAAGAAAATTAAAAAATTGTGTCAGTTTAGATGTGTTAGTTATGACATATTTTGGTTTGTTTCATACTCATTTTATTTATGGTATATGCTTATGGGGCATTTCAGCATCAGCAAAAAAAGCTTTTGTATGGCAAAAAAAGGCGCTTAAGATTATAGCTGGATTATCCTTAACTGCCTCTTGTAGAAATATTTTCCCTCATTTTAACATAATGACACTTACATGTCTGTATATAAATTTTAATCTGATCTTTGTAAAGAAAAATATTGATGTTTTTTCTGATCAATGCTCTGTACATAGTTACAACACTAGACAAAGAGAGAATCTAACTAAACCTAACATTAGACTAGCTAAATATTATAAGAGTCACAAATACCAACGGCTCCTCTTATTCAATAAGTTACCACTAGCTGTAAGAGTATTACCTTTTAAGAGGTTTAGCATAGTTGTATCAGGCTGGCTCAAGAAAAAAGCATTTTATACTTTGGAAGAATACTTAACCTGTGATATGGGCCTTATGGACATTTTAAATTAGGTTAATAATATTGGCATGACTGACGATGCCTATTGTAAACCTATTGTTTATTTAATGGCAAATAAATATTCTTGATTCTTGAAACTTTGAATGAAGAATGTTTGAATTGAACTGGAAAAAAAAAAGCCCTGGCTGTTGGGCTGTTGATAAATTGCCCTTTCTGAGGAACGGTCGAACTCAGATAGTAACCAGACTACACTCATCCACACTCATCCTACACTCATATAACCATTCATATTCGCCTTAAAATACCAACAACGTTGGTCGGCGTCTCATATATAAGAATAAGAATGAGGAATGGGTTGAGCTGATAGACCTTTCCTCTCCCCAACTTAAACAGCTTTTGTCTGTCAGATATGATTTAACATGTTCTCAGACTCTACAAATGCTTTGACTGTCAATTCACTGTCAGCTCCAACTATATCCTATAGGCTCTAAAGTTATATATTTTTTTCTGAATTAAAAATTATCAATGATATTGAAATAAAAAGAATTCAGCTTAATTGACATATTTAATAGATAATCCGAGATATTCTTATTTGTAAAGTGATTCTTACAGTACTAACCGTTAACAAACATTATGTATTATCTGTTGTGTGCTATGGAATGTATCTAGTGTGCTATTGTGTTTAAAGTGTTTAGTATAGTGTGTATAATCCTGTTTTTGAATTAATTTTATTGTTGTGGTGTTAAGAGTTTGCAATTTACTAATTTACTAACTCCAAACAAATCAAAAATTGGAATCTAACCTGTCGGTCCTATTCAGAGAACCAAATTGGTCACTATATGTTTTGTTGTATACTAACACTAACATAAAATAAAAAGATAAGTATCTAACAATGAATTGAATTGACTCCGGTTATAACAGAATCAGAATGTTTATTTTCCCAAAATAATAAGTAATACAATATTATGTTGTAAAAGAACATTAATAAAAGAATAAAACTTAAATCTAACAATGTAACTAAATATGTTTATTTACTAGTTATATAATTACATCTTAATATAAAAATAACGTGTTAATATCAATTTGTTCCTTCAGGGAAAATAGGAACCTACATAGGCAAAGGTAACCTGTGCGTAGGCTCCGAGTCATTATCTGGCCAGAGAATGGAACTGACTTTATTTAGTTTTTGCAGGCGTAAAATTAGTTTGTTAATAATTATTAAACATAATTTTATCTTAGTAATCTTAAAAATGTTTGAACAAATAGTGTCTATTGAATTTTGCTTTCGTCAATGTCAGATGATGGAAGACGGTAACTGCTAACCAGTTTGAAGATATTCAGACGGTAGTGTGCCGGGGGGGAGGGTGTGCAGGGGGCCAAGGTCAGACAGGCCTGGTGTACCCGGTCACAATCAGAGCCTCCACCTCCTCCTCACTGAGACTGATAAGGAACTGAGACAGTTTGTTCTTAAATAAGGATAATGAAGGCAATTGAAAAAGCTCAGTTCCTCTGTATCTCTGACACATATTTCTGTATACAATTTGAGAAATGTAAAAACTTAATGTTTAAATAAATTAATTGTATTAATTCCAATATTTCTTGAGTATCTAGTGCTATATGTGTGAGTAGTTGGAGTAAATATATTGTTGAAATGTTGGTAAATGTGTATAGTTAAAACTTTTAAGAATAGTTGTCAGACAGTAAAAAGATGGGTTTCACAGAACAATTCAATGGTGGGAAAGCGTTTAGGTTTTTTAAAAGCTAATTTTATTATAGATTTTTGTACTATATTAAGGGGTTGAATAATTGTTTTGTAGGCTCCACCCCATGCGATTACGCCAAAAGAAAGTAACGATTGGACATACGCATAATAGGCTATTTTAATTTCCTTCTCATACAATACATCGGACAGTTCTCTAAATGCGTAAATAAACTTTCTGAGCCTATTCTTTAGGTAGTCCACATGCTGTGTCCATTTCATTTGACTGTCAAAGACGATACCTAAGTATTTATAGGAATCGACACGCTGTATTTTACCACAGTTACAATTACCATTCATTAATTACCACAAGAGTGAATAATCAAATCCGGAAGTAAGTAACAATTATTAGTTAATGAAATTGGCATAAATTTTGTTTTTGAAACATTGAGCGTTAGTACATTTTGATCTAGCCACTTTTTTATAATTTCCAAATCCAACAATGCCTGCGTGCGAACATCATTCCAGGTTTTACCCCGCGTCATAATTAATGTATCATCAGCAAAAAGGAACAATTGGCTTTTGATATTTAATTTAGAAATGTTATTGATATAAATTAAGAAAAAAATAGGTCCAAGGGTGCTGCCTTGAATAACACCATAATTTAATGGCAACGGGTCACTGTCGACGTTACAGATAGTTGTCACTTGTTGCCTGTGAGTCAGGTAAGACTGAAACCAAGATAAGGACAGCCCCAAACTCCCACAGCCTCAAGTTTCTTGAGCAGCTTATTTCTGTCCACGGAGTCGAACGCTTTTTTAAGATCTAAAAAGATTAACAATGTTTTCTCATTACTAGAAATGGCAGTGTTTATTTCTTTGCACACCTCAAAGAGAGCATCAGAAATATTTTTGTCCGAACGAAATCCGTATTGACTGTTAGAAATAATGTTGTAATTTTGAATAAACGTGACTAATTGCTCCTTAATAGTTTTCTCTAAAATTTTAGACAGTATGCTAAGCAATGCAATGGGGCGGAAATTGTTTTTGTCTGATATTACATCAGATTTGTGTAGTGGTATGATTTTGGCCAATTTAAAACAATTTGGAAAAATCCCTGTTGTCATACTCAAGTTGATTAGGTGTTGCAGAGGTTTACAGAGAATATGTATGTTCAACTTGAGGAGTTCAGCAGAGATGCCGTCATGACCGGGAGCAGACCCGCCCCACAGGCCGTGCACGAGTCATAATACGTAATATTCTGTGACAGTATTAAAAGTTAAGCCAGTATATTGCCAACAATCCTCGTCAGTCACAACTGGGTTCCCAGTAGCATCTATATCATTTGCCAGATTTTGTCCAACAGAGGCAAAAAATGTATTAAAATCATTTGCAACAGTTTTGCATGTATCATGATCTATGGATGAGACATTAGGAATATATTTCTGGATAGGGAATCCGCTTTTTTTATTTTCTCGACCAGATAATTCCTTAATAACTCTCCATAATAATTTGGGATTTTTACCTGATTGATTTATTTTAGATCTGTAATAATTTTGTTTTGTTTGCCTTAGTAGGTTAGATAAATGTTGTCTAAATTTCTTAAAGGTTTCTTTAATTACAGGATTAAATGGTTGTTTTTTAACTGCTTTACTGAGTTTGTCTCTTTCTCGTATTCCACGAATTAATTCCAATGTAATCCAGGGTTTTAACTTACGCCATCTGCAACTAGAATTTTTTGCTGTTTGTTTTGAATTTACAATTGAGTTTTTTATGTGGTCACATAATATGTCTGCACAAATGTTCACATCATTACTACTAAAGACAATCTCCCAGTTGGACTTGGCGAGGTTGTCAGTAAGTAGTGCATGGTCTATGTAAGTGCGGAGGTTGTGCGTGGCGCTGTTGTCAATATGTGTGGGGGTCCTAGTATCGTAAGGGCAGTGCTATAGAGGTCCGTTATAGTGGTCTTAAAAACAGCTGATTTAATGTCTGTTATGTCAGTGTAGCGTACTAAGATGTGGTCGATGCAGGACTGGCTAGTCTCAGTTTCTCTAGTAGCTTTATCTATACATTGAACCAGTCCTGCTTCAACTAAGTAATTCTTGTAAGAGTCAGAAATTTTGTCATTTTTTAATAAATCCAGGTTAAAATCTCCAAGTAGTACATACATTTTGGACTTTTCTATACTGTTGTAGAAGTTATGTAATTGTTCAATGAATAGGTCTATGTTACTGTCAAATGTTCTGTAAATAGCTAGTAAGTTAAACTGTTTTTTCCAAAGAGTGAAGTCTAGTGCTAATCCGTAAACGTCTCCCAACGCAACCTGTTTTACGGTAGCTGACAAGTGTACGGTGTTATTGTTATAGCGTAAACAATAACACCGTCATTATGGTTGCGTTGGTTATCAGTCCTGTAAAGGTCAAAGTCGTTGATGTGAGTTCCCATGTCCCCTCCCTCCCGCACCCAGCATTCAGTCAGAACTATAATATCTATTCTCTGTTTAAGTGAGTATGAAAAAATTAAAAGTTCGTCAAAGTTTTTTGTATAGGATCTAATATTACAATGAAAAATATTTAACTGAAAATTGTCTGAAGAAACGTTAAAAAAGTTACTGTATTGATTGAAGTTATTTAATGAGAAACAAGGTTTAATGAACAAGCAGTCTTCGTCCTCATCACTATCACTGCCTGTTGTCATCGCCCTTGCACAGCTTACCTGCCCTGTCCCATAGTAATATTTAACAAAGTATATGTGCCGTTATGTTTGTCTAAATAAATGTTTTGGACAGATTTATTGACAATTGGAAAGAGAAAAAAATTATATATATATATAAGATATAAATAAATGAACTTATAAAAATATAAGAAGAACATAAACCAGTACATGATAATAATTGGTTGACCACAAGACAAAAAGTACTGAAACTGAACATATAAAACCGTTATAAAGCAACATAAGGTTCTACCTCGTTATTAATTAAACTAAATCTTAATTAAATAAATATGTTGCAGTATTTTCAATTTGGAGGGTAAACAAAAGGTGTACTATTTTATCTACAGTGTGTAAAGAGAAAGATCGAAGCAACGCATAGAAATTATTTGTAATTAATATTTAAAGTAATTAACATATTATCAGGATTTAAATGATTAATTTAAAATTAAAAATATCAATGGTAAATAAATTGCTAACGTAAGTAACTCTGATAGAATGAATGGATTATTATAATACAAAGTATTACGAAAGGATTGAAAATCAAAATATTCTAGCTGTTTAGCGTCTATAAAAGTCATTAAAAAGGATTTAATCCATATTATACCATAAGGTATACTTTTTTACTAATGTATATTTGCAAGAAACTCTATTAAAAAAAAGATTTCACTTGGTTTCTGTTAACTAAATTATAATGATAAACGTGTTAAGTTGTACAAAATAGGAAAATAAAAAATAGATAATAAAACTGATAATATAAGTTATGTACTATGCTATAAATGATATGAAAAAAGAAAGAAAAACAATTGAACTATAAGTCTATTTACTTGTAGAATCATACTTGTCCATATCCTTATTAGAGAGTACCCTGACGGAAGCGTCTCCCTCCTTGGGCTTGATCAGCACTTTGCCATTCACGAACGCAGCGAAGTTGATTTTGCCCTCACGACGCAGCCTCCTGGCCATCCCGAGCAGCGCCTTGTTGCTTGGAGTCAGGTGCTCGTTGATGAACACATTCGTTGCTGGGAATGTGTTGACGATCTCTGACGCCAGAAGGACCTTCTTCGCTCGTACTGCAGTCAGCCAGCCTACTTAATGAGAGTTTTTTAGACAATCTGAACATATTTCCACCATTAATCTAAATTTTTCTAAAAATGTAAATAATTTCTCCACACACATGAAACCAGCTACACAGAATAGAACATTGAGTCACATAAACCATTTAAAAATTTTTCACTTAAACATCCAACATTTACCGTCCAGAGTAGAATCCTTGGAAATTACACTTCAAGATATTGAGCCTGATTTAGTAGTATTATGTGAGCATAAAATGAAGAAACAAGAACTGGACTTTTTAAATATTTCGGGATATAGTGTAAAATCTTTTTATTTGCGTATTTTAAGTCCTGGAGGTGGAGTTCTTATTCTATCAAATAACAATAACCCAAGCATAAAAAATTTAAACCTACCTTCAATCAACCAACTATGTTCAGAAAAGGTTTTTGAGTGCTGTTTAGTACATTACAAATGTGATTCGTTTAATTTTGTCCTGGCTGGTGTATACCGCTCCCCTAATTCTGATTTGGATAATTTTTTTACAAAACTTAATGCTACTCTAGAAATACTGTCTAAGAAATTTACTAATGTAATAGTAACTGGAGATATTAATATAAATGTTTTGAACCCTAGCTGTAATAGAGTTAAATTACTTACTGATGTTCTTTCCTCTCACAGTTTTAAGTATCTAGTAAATTTTCCTACAAGGGTAACTGAGGATACCGAAAGTTCCATAGACAATTTTTTTATAAATTTCCATCCTAAAAGTATGCAAATAACTGGACTAAACACACAAATTTCTGATCATGATAGCCAGTTACTTACTTTCAAATTACGGGGCAATATTGTTGATAAAAAGCCAATAACAAAGATGGTAAGAAAATATTCAGATGATAACCTTAGAAAGTTCACCTCATTATTAGGTCACGAGAATTGGGTGGAGGTTTATTCTGCACCAGTTGATAGTAAATTTAACATTTTTCACAGCATTTTCATGTATTACTTTAATCTATGTTTCCCTCTTATCAAAAGTAGATCCTCAAAACATAAGGTAGACTGGATGAATCTTGAATTAAAGGCAGAGAGGCAAAGAGCATTAGAGTTGAGTTCTCTGGGTAGAAGAACTAAAAATAAAGAAATAATAAAATCAGCTAAAGATGCAAATAAGTCTCTAAAAATAAATATATTAAAAACCAAACAAAATTATATAGATAGGAAAATTTTGAGCTCAAAAAATGTCTCAAAAACCATTTGGAAATTGATTAATTCAGATATTAAAAATGACACAAACCCGATAAAGGCTATAGATAAGATAAAAGTGAATCATATAGTTTATACAGATCCGTTTTCTATTTGCAGCACATTTAATGATTATTATGTAGATGTGGTTGATTTAGAAGTTATTCCTAATATTACCTCTTCTGGTGATTCTCTTCATAACTTTGCAATAAACAATAAGCAGTTGAAATTTCGATGTGAACCTGTCAGTGAGATGGAGGTAGACAAAATTATTTCAAAATTTGATAGTAAACATTCAACTGGATATGATGGGAAAAAGT
>JAQJVL010010981.1:0-10401 GCA_035578905.1 Stictocephala bisonia
ATAAACAAATTTGTTTATTTTTAGTATATCGTGAAGTGAATTTCAGAACAGTACAAAACAAATTTTAAACAAAAGGTACACATTTTTTGTGTTTATCTTTGAAATATTATTCTACTTTCTGACTCTAACAAATTATTTTACTACCCAAAATTTTTTTTTCTAAACTCCACACAAATTATACAAAAGTAAGTAATTTTTTAATTGAATACTTAAGTTTATTATTTTAAGTAAATAAGTTTATTCGATTAAAATGACTATTTATTGCTATCAGCATTTTCTATCTAGTTTTTGGAATTTTCTCAATAGCTGTTGATTTTTATTTGAAAAGAAATGCAAACTAAATTTAGGGGAAAGATTATGATCTTTTTTACCACTATCTACTTATAGTTGTCTTGCTTCTATTTACCATCTCTTTGATAAGCACATTGTAAACACACTTCAACAATCTATGCACATATAAGCAGTTTTTCTCTTCTTTGCTGATGGGTATGTGGAGCAGGTCTTTTGTTTCTGCATTTTATCCAATGGTGCTTCTGCTTGTAGTTGAAGGGCGGTGGTCGATTGCCTGAATTACACTGCTTTTTCGGCTTCTGTAGTTGATTGCTTTCTTCAACAGTTTTTTCAATCTTAACTCGAAGCTCTCTTGGCAGAGAGTAGCTTGCTAATCTTGCTTGAAGATGAGATTTAATAAGCTCATAGCCTAACTCCTTTATGAACTGGAAACGGGTCATGTCTGGATTACTTTTGAAGCACAAATACCTTTGGAATGTTCAGGAATGTCAGTATATAGTTGTAAATAGTGCACTAGATAAAACCTAAGTTTTATAGTTACTGTGAATTTTTTTTTGATATATTTGTAAGAAGATAAGTGGGGAAGTATTTACTTTATATACAAGTAATAAGTTTTATTTTATAATTGATATTATGTGAGAAATAATTAAATATAGTTTACTTACATTGCTCTCATAATAAGGGTCACATGTTTCTTTGCAAATTGTATTTTGCTGTATTGTCTAGAATAATCAATGGTTCTTTGAAGAAGACAATTAAATGTGATTTTGATATCAGTATAAAAGTGAGAAACTGGCTAAAGGTATTAACAGTTTGTAATTGAATTAATTGATAGATAACTAACAGAGAGAGACTAAACTGAATTTGACTACTTAAGTAGTTTCCTGTCTGGGTTTGACTGACTAGTCAACTGATACATTCAATATTGAGCAATGAGCTTCAATTCAAGGCAGAAGTGAACTTTGTACCAGCTTCACTTGTTTGGAATTTGTCAACCTTGCTGCACTGACCTTGAATCCTGTTAATGACAAGTAAACTGAGTGTTTGGAATTGTTGAAATAAATTAAAATAGTAACATTTTTTTTTTATAATTGAAAACTCATTTTTACTTAATCAATTAAATAGTAGTAATATTATAAACAGCATTATGAAAAATGAAATAATGTAAAATGTATTAAATATTTGGTATTATATATATATATATATATATATATATATATATATATTGCCAGCATTATTGTTTGTTATTTAAAATGACAGTTAATAAAAATACAGTAAACAGCCCGTTGATAAAAACAAGATCATACATTAAAGAAAGAGGAAAATCTCAAATTATTACAGACATTGTCAAAACTCCTTCAAATAAAGTATCAACTAAATATCTTAATAATAAAAAATCTAAGTTTATTGAAAAAAAAACAAACTAATAAAAATACAGTGAATGTTCCATTGGAAACTGATAACACAGTAGTGATACCCAGTTACTGATCTGAAGAACAATACAAAAAACTAAAACAAGATTATAATATACTGTCTGAGGAAAATAAATGTTTAAGGAATAAAAATACTCTGTTAGAAAATAAAATTAATTTGACCACCCCTCCTGGCTTTCTGATGAATTTATTACATCTTATTTCGATATTTTAGCATTGAAAGTTATAGGAAATGGAGGAAAAATACATCTACTCAATCCATGTTTAACCCAAGCAATAAAAACTCTTACGGATATTAACGAATATCTGAATCTGCAAGTAGTAAAAAGTAGTGACACAATTATAATGCCCATAAATGACAGTTCAGATGGTTTCCAAGATAGTGGTATGCACTGGAGTGTTTTGGTTTATAATAAAGTTGAGCAAAAATACTATTACTATGACTCTTTAAATAATCATAACTTGTGTTCTGCTAAAAAAGTAGCAGATAAACTTGCCAACTATTTTTGTTTACTGACAACTCCAGAAATAAAACAAGTAAAAGGCCCCTCTCAAAGAAATTTATATGATTGTGGAATACTAGCAATTGCAGCAGTTGAATGCTTCATTTAGCATTTAATTGAATCTAAACCTCTCGGTACTCTAGAAATACCATATTTAAATGAAATAGATTGCATTAAAAAACGGTCATATTTGTCCTATGTCATAACAAATGGTTACAACACTCCTAAAAATATTGTTATGTCTCTTATGGTAAAAAATGCTTTAGCTAATGAAGAGTTGCTTCATCAAGTGTTAAACACAAATCAAGTGTGTAAAAAAACTCAGGATACAACCTTACATTCTTGCTTAGAAGAAACCCCTTACACTAATACAAGAAAGCCTACAAAAATAATAAATCAAGATGATACATGTTCAAAAGTATTAAGACACAATAGGTTTTTTCCATACTCTGACATTAAAAAACAAGAAATAAACCAAACAGATATTTTGAATTTGACTCTTTACTCTGATAGTCAAGGTAGAGACGTTACTAACTTTTTGCATATAATGTTGAATAATAAAGCCAAGGTTTTCGGTCATATACAACATGGAGCGAATTTAGAAAATATATTAAAATCAGTCGCTGACAACCAAAATCTGACATCATATGCTGAGAACGACTGGGTTGTCATAATTGCGGGATGCAATGATGCTGATGATTTTAAGGGTTCTGATTTCTCTACCCTGACATATAAACTTAGAAATTTACTTGAGAATCAAATCCAAAATTTAAGGCACACTAACATAATTTTGGCAACTGTGCCATATTGTTACGATCTTCAATACGCCAATGTGAAACATAAGCTGATTTCAGACATCAATATAGAAATCAGACAATTAGCTTATAAATACTCAAGAGTACATCTTCTTGACCTTTACTTGCTTGAGAGGTGGCGCCATACAAAACATGGCCTCCATATAAACAGACATGGCAAAAGGTTTGTTTCTAAAATGATCTTCAATATGATAAAATCTTCTAAAAATATGAATCCTCAACTTAACAAGAATTGGCAAAATTATCCTAAGCCTGTATGTAACAAACTCGAGCAGGAAAATCAAATTCTAATAAGTGATGTTCACATGGGAACCATGATTTCAAGACTTAGGAAGAACCCATCAGTTGCCTTCTCTCACTGCATATCAGCAGATTTAGGTCAGGAGCACCATATGTCAGCTGGGGTGGCGGTTGTATTTAGGAAAATGTTTGGTAAACCTTCTGCTAGAGATTATGTGTCCTCAAAACTGACTTTCCAGCAGAGAAATGGTGAAGCCGGGGTTTATGGTTTAGTCACAAAACCAAAATACAACACTAAACCGAATAAGGAGGATTATGACTCTGCTTTTAACCAGTTTTTAAAAGATTTTAAGGAAAGGGGTTTCAAATATCTGATTCTCTCTCCCATGGGTTGTATAAGAGACAAGATACAACTTGACCATTTTGTTGCCAATCTTAGCAAATTTCAACAAGAAACACGAGCCACCATTAACATTATATTATATAGTAAGCATTGGAACAATTCAAGAATAGGACTTTCACATGAAGATTTTTTAAATAGTTTAAAGAGAACAATCTGTGAGTTCAAGACATTGCCACAAAGCCTGCTGAATCAAGACTTAGACTCATCAATCATATCAACATCTTCACTATGGCGAGGATGGCCAAGTCCAGAACTTGCAACCTCTGACCTGACAGGGACTCCTTCCCTGATAGTTGTTCTAGGAGTGCCATCCTATAGTGAAGCAGTCAAGGGGGTAGCTGTTGACTCTAACTTGGAAAAATACACTACTGCTCTTCGTCTTGTGGATGATTATGAGCTTGATGCTCCTACAAACCATCAAGGATCAGCAAGTTGTTTTGGAAGTGATGTTTTTAATAATTTACTAAGTGAAATTTCAGGTTCTGATACCTTGAGTGATGAATATGTATCAAGTGCTGGGACGAATGAGTCATTTTTGCATGTAAATGATTGTCAAGTAAATACTGATTATACTCCACATAACAAAACAGATAAATCTATGACAAATTTTCCTTTAATTCATTCAAAAGATGTAACATAACGGATAAAGATGTTTATATGCTTAAGGAAAAAAAATTAATTACAAAAATTACCATATTTCACCAAAACATTTAGTTAGTCGTCTGGAATCTCTACAAATTGTTTTGTTTGAAATTGATCCCACAATAGCTATTCTGTCAGAACACAATGTTAAGGATAGTGAAATTAATAGCATAATGAAGGTTATACCTTGAATGCTTTTTATTGTAGAAAATATAGTAATAAAGGGGGTGTTATGATTGTTTCTAAAGAGAATATCAAATACAGACAAATAGTTTTAAATGATTTAATTGATATAAATATATGTGAGGACAAAATATTTGAATTTTGTGCTACAAAATTTATTTTTGGTTCTTTTCAATTTATTGTAATAGGAATATATCGTTCACCCAGTTCTAATTTTTTTGAATTCTTGGAAAGATTAAACATTTTAATATTGAGAATTGTAAAGAAATGTCCTAATATTGTAATATGTGGAGATTTTAACATAAATGTCTTGATTAATTGTAGAGAAACAAGAGAGTTCAAAAAAATATTAAGGAGTCATGGAATTAGTTATTTGATAGATTTTCCTACTAGAATATGTGATACAGCTGAGACATGCATTGACAACATCCTTACTAATTTACCCAAAGATAAGCTTAATGTTAGAGGATTGATTACAAATTTATCAGATCATGATGCTCAAGTTCTTGAATTGGATAACCCTGCTTTGAGTTCTAACAATAATAAAAGTTTAAATTTTTTCAAAAGAAAGTTTTCAGAAAATAATAAAAAGCTATTTCTTGATATGATATCCAAGGAAAGCTGGATTAATGTCTATAACTCTAATGTATATGATAAGTTTGATTGTTTTTTTGGTATATTTTTTTATTACTTTGATTTTTGCTTTCCAAAAGTAAAATGTAGGGAACAAATTAAAAGCAATAATTGGATATCAGTTGAATTACTAAAAAATAAAGATGAAATTACTAATTTGACAAAAATTTATAGACGTTTGAAAACTCCTGAATTGAAGTTTATGATTCAAAATATGAAAAACAAATACTATACAAATGTTATTAAAGCTAAACATGACTTTTATAGCTCTTTGTTAAGTAGATCTAGTAATGTTTATGAAACTTCATGGAAAATTATTAAAAATGAAATTGGTCTTAAAAATTATGTAAAACAGAAAAACTTTAGATTAAGATCTAATGGTACATTAGTGAATAATCCTAGTGATGTAGCTAGAGTATTCAATGATTATTACAATAACATGGTCGATACTTAAATCATTCCCCAGTTGAAATCTGTCTGCCCTGCAGGTAGTTTTTGTCTTTATCAGACAAATACTACTAGTAAAAAATTCTCCCCTACATTTTTAACTGAAAAGGAAATTAATTGTATAATCAACTCATTTGATAGCAAATACTTTACGGGTTATGATGAAGTTCCCATGCCTATAATTAAGATTGCTAAGGTCCATTTAATAAAACCAGTAACGCACATAATAAACTCATCTTTTGTTTCTGGAATTTTTCCAAAACGGCTAAAAATCTCAAAAATCAAGCCCCTTTTTAAAACAGGTAACCCCGAAAGCGTAGAAAATTATAGACCACTATCACTTTTGTCTTCATTTTCTAAATTATATGAAAAGGCAATGGCCAATCAGCTGATTAGATATCTAGAAGGCAATAATCTTATTACAAGTGAACAACATGGTTTCAGATGTGGCAAATCAGCAATAAGCGCCTCTATTGAATTTATTGAATCAGTCATTGACTCTATTGATAAGGGTGAAAACACTATTGGGGTTTTTATGGATCTTAGTAGAGCATTTGATAGTGTTTGTCATAGTAGGTTACTTGATGTTCTTCAAAACTTGGGTATAAGAAATCATGCACTTTCTTGGTTTAGGTCATACTTACTTGACAGATCGTCATATGTTGAAATAAATCATTTGAAATGTAACAACCTAAGAACATTTAATTCACTTAAGACCACTTTACGTTATGGAGTCCCTCAGGGATCTATTTTAGGACCACTTCTGTTTTTATGTTACATTGATGGACTTCCCCAGTTTTTTAAATCGAATGCTAGCTGCAAAATCACTTTATATGCTGATGATATAAATTTAAAATTGTCCAGCCAAAAATTAAAAGATTTAGAAATTAATGCATATTGTAATCTTACAGCTATTCAACAATATCTAGCAAACTTAAATTTAGTAATAAACCCTAATAAAACTAAATATATTACATTTACTGCAAATAAAAGAATATCTAGCAGAAGTGATACAAATATCTTTTTAAATAACAATGCTTTAGAAGAAGTAAATGAACTTAAATTTCTTGGATTACAAGTTGATAAATATCTTACTTGGGACTCGCATGTCAATAACATTTCCAAAAAAATATCAACTGGACTATTTGCTCTTAGAAAATTGGCTCGGCTTTGTGACTTAATTACACTGAAATCTGTATATTTTGCTTTTATCCATTCACATATTTCTTTTGGAATTTCCATATATGGAGGAACATCAACTGAAAATTTAAACAGAATTTTGAAAATGCAAAAAAATGCAAAGGATTATGCTTAAATTGAAATGGTTTGAGTCGACCAAGCATCATTTTCCTGCTTTGGGAATAATGACAGTTTTCAGTGTTTATATATATCAGTTAGGATTATCAATAAAATGTAATAGTACTATACTTCATACTCTGGGACATCATCATAGTCATAATACGAGAAATAAATTCAATATTGCTTTCAATTCACATAAGTTAAAACTTTACGAAAAAAAAACTAACTATGCGGGAGTCAGATATTATAATTATTTGCCACAATATATAAAAGATATTACAAGTTATGACAAGTTTAAAAAAAAACTAAGGATTTTAATGATTAACAAACCTCTTTATTCATTAGAGGAGTATTTTTATTAATATAATATTTTATTGACATATTGAGGTAAATGATGATACTAAGTGTTTATGATTATAATATATATAATATGTTCTATGTACCTATAATATCTGTTTTAAATAAATTTTGTATGACGCCATTCTGTACGCATATGTGCTAGCTGAATAAAGTTATTTTGATTTGATTTGATACATAATGTAAGAGTTTACTGTTCCGATATTTAAGAGCCTGTAGAAGATACCCATGGGCCAATGTCTGGTCCTACGATTTGAGAAAAATATTGCGCACTTCATATCCAGGAGTTCGACTCCACTCTTAGTACTGTTGTAGTACAAAATTATTTCTGGTTTCCTTTTTATTCATTGGTTTTAACTGTATGATGCATGCTCGAAATTAGAAGTACAGCATGATTCTTCTGGGGTACGTAGCTCAACAGGGTCATTTTCACATCTGGTCTGAATCCATAGAGTGATGAACCAACAGGCCTCCTTGAATTCTGCAAGAATTCTTCTGGTATATATTTCTTATCTTTTCTATCTAAGCATTCCAACAAATGTTAGTTTTCTTTTGTGAGCTCATCAACAAGCTCAATGGATGAAGACCAATTGTCTCCGGTAATGTTCCTGTTAGAACACGAATTGGTTTGCTTGGACGTAAAACACACTGTGTGAGAAGACTCAGCTTCTTTTCGTCTTCTGTAAGTCCTATGCAATCGCTGTCTTTTCCTGACTATATATTCATTAAGTAGGAAGTTTTTACGTCTGTCAAACATAGCACTTTTAAACTGTATTTTTTAGGTTTTTTTGGTATGTAGACTCTGAACGGGCATCTACCTCTAAAAGGTACTAACATTTCGTCCACTGTTACTTCTGATGATACACACTAACTAATTTGGCAGTTTGCTATGAATCTTGTAAATAATTCTGCAATCGGAGCAGTTTTGTCAGTCAATCTTCTCTCTGCTCTAGTTTCTGCACTGTCAAATCTCAGAGTGGCAGTAAGTATTAAATATCGCTTTTCTTGCATAGTTGCAGAAAAAATAGGTTGGCCACACGAGTCTTTAGAAAAAGAGATATTATTAGTTCATCATTTGACTTCATTATAGAGGACAACACTAATAAACCAATTAAAGCATTAATTTCTGCCTTATCAGTTTCTTTGTAGCTGTATTTGTTTGTGTTGTCTCCTAAGCATTCTCGTAGTTCTAGTTTTTTATTTGTGTTTTCCACAATGACATCCAACATTGTATCAATTCCATCAATACAATAGATTTATTACCCAAAGCTCTTGCAGCACCTCTTACTCTGGGCAAACCAGTTCTCACTATGTTTCTTGCTGGCATTCTTACTTGAACAGGAGGGAAATTTGAACTCTACACGTTTGGAGGACCAGCTTCTGTTTTCTTACTTCTTTCAAAGGAAAACTCAGAAACGTCCTCTTGAATGATGTTCTGTAAGCTGTTAACAACTACTGATTCCTGATTCAGGAGGTCATTTTCATCATCAGAATCATCAGAGGGAAAGTCTTGAACAACAGTTTGTAATGAATCATTCTCTATTCAAAATAACATCATTCTCTTCTGATTCATCAAAGTCTTCTTGCATAGGTTGTGTAAGTGGTCCAATTTCGTCTCCAGATATATTCCAATGAGGATCTGCATCAGAATCACCGACTTCTTCGTTGCTGTCAGATGATCCTGCGTCACTGTTTTAACCCAACATTCTCTGAATACGGTAACTAAAATCTCGATCATTTGTGTTCCCTGGCCTACTACCACTAGGTCGATCCATTTATAATTACCTGATAGATAATATCCACTCAAAAAATATTTACAACACTATTTACAAAAACACTTTACACATAAATAGAGACCATCAGTCACAGAAGCCGCTGCGCACGGAATGTAAGTGGAGACAGTCGGTATCAGAGACAGACAGGACTGAAGCAATCGATTTGTCAAGGTCGCACGTTTCACCAGAACTGAAAAACAACTAGACCGGCTTGAAGAGAAGTAGAGGGTGTTCAGCTATTGTGTAGGAGGGGAGGGTTGGATGACATTGGCACTCTCCACGACAACAAATATTTACCGTGGTACGTCACAGACCGGGGTCTCTAATAGCAGTTTTATGCAGAATGTACTCAACAAATCTTTAATATACTAATATATTTGGTTAAAATTCTTTATAGTAAATATTCATCTATACAAAAACCTTAAAAATTGCTTGACATTTTATTAGAGCTTATAGTATTAAAACTTTCTCAAGTATGATGTTACGATTAACTTAATATGGTCTCAGCTCAATGATTAGGTTGATTAATAAGATGAGCATAAAGGTTTTAATTAAATAAATATAAAAATAGGATCATTTAATTATTAATTGAAAGATACATATTATTATTATTTTAGTTATTAATAATAAAAAAAGACTACTTGCGTTTCTTTTTTAATTGGTAAAAAATGTTGACAGTAAAATATGAATGATGCATGTACTTATAGAAGAAATACACCCTTTGTTGTGTAGACTTTTTTGTTTAGTACACAATAAAACCAAGACATTAAAACATTGGTGTACTTTTAGAAAAATTAAAAAGTGGGGGAAACATTCATTTAAAAATGATAATAACTTGTTATAAGAGTAGAGTACATTATAATATGAAGATTAGTAATAGTTCGGTAGCATAGTTGGTTCAATCCCAGCTTCATGTGCTAAATGTTCTCAGTTCGATCCCAAGCAGAGTCATAACATACTATTTTGAGAGGGATCAGCTGATAACCTCCGGCTGTTCATTTGTGATTGGGCTATTAATTAATGACACTTTCTAAGGAATAGTCGGCCTTAGTTTGTAACAATGACTACATTTGCTCATCTACACTCATCACACTCATTCAAAATCCACATTCGCCCATATCTTGACGATCAGCGTCTTATGAATAAAATAAAAAAAAAAAAAACAAGGGTTATTACACAAATTATCAAGTTCATTGTTAGTTTAAAATGGCTGCTTATAAAAAATGATCCCCTTTTAAATTTGTGTGTAGGCTATATTTTCTAGCATGCGTATAATAAATAATCATAAATTGATTCTTCAATCTGATTCCCAATCGTTAGTAAAAATTATGTTCAGCTTTTTTATTTTTGTCTAATGTTGCAAATTATCTTGCTTTGGTT
>JAQJVL010010982.1:0-10398 GCA_035578905.1 Stictocephala bisonia
GGAAGTACCCGCCATCTTGGATCCGGTTGTCATCTTTTTACATTTATTATAGTGTAAAGTCCGCCATATTGGATAAGGAATTTTGGGAGGGAAAGACGCCATATTGGACAAAAAAGTTCATTTTATATAGTATATCATGGAAAAAGACGCCATATTGGACAAAAAAAGTGAATTTTATATAGTCTAACATGGAAAAAGATGCCATATTGGACAAAAAAGTGAATTTTATATAGTATAACATGGAAAAAGACGCCATATTGGACAAAAAAAGTGAATTTTATATAGTCTAACAAGGGAATTTGGGGGGGAAATGTGGGTAATGTGAGGGAAATTGGGTGGAAATATGAGGGGAAATGTGGGAAATTTGGGAATTAGAGGGAAATTTGAGGGTTATTTGGGGGTAATGTGTGGGAAATTTGAGGGAAATTCGGGAAATTTGAGGGAAATTTGGCGGGAAATTTGAGGTTAGGAAAAGTGAGGTTAGAAAATTTGGCGGGAAATGGGCGCCGCCATCTTGGATCTGGTTCCGGCCGCCATCTTGGATCCGGGGCCGCCATCAATATCAAATCAAAATCAAAACCAATCAAAATCAAATCAAAGTCAATCAAAATCAAATCAAAGTCAATCAAAGTCAAATCAAAGTCAATTAAAATCAAATCAAAGTCAATCAAAATCAAATCAAAGCCCATTAAAAATCGATTAAGGTCACGTGACCTTCCCCCACCACCGACTCATCATTTGGCGAAAACTCATCATGGGGCGTTTGTCAATGCCTGTTTTATATCTACTCTTGATGTAACTGGAGAAACACTTTCAGCAAACCAAAACTCTGCAGAAAAATACAAAGACGAGTTTGAGAAAATCGTGGCTGATTTAACACCTGAACAGATTTATAATGCTGATGAAACAGGGCTATTGTGGCGATGTTTACCAACATCTACACTAGCTGGGGGAGGAGAGAAAGCAGCCAAGGGTTTTAAAAAAAACAAAGACAGATTAACCGTTTTGCTATGTGCTAATGCGTCTGGAAACCACCGAGGGACCCCTTTTGTGATAGGTAAATCTAAAAATCCCAGGGCTTTTAAGAATGTTACACACTTGCCTGTCCAATACACTGCTCAATCAAATGCATGGATGACTGCCGCCCTCTTTAAAGACTGGTTTCTTCACCACTTTGTGCCTCAGGTCAAGGTATCCTTCAAAAGCCTTGGTCTACCAGAAGATACTAAAGCCATCCTTCTTTTGGACAGTTGCAAAGCCCACCCGCCAGTAGATGAGTTAGTTTCTGGAAATATTGTTGCTACTCTGCTCCCACCTAACGTAACATCTTTGATTCAACCCATAGACCAAGGGGTTATTCAACATTTTAAATGCTTTTATAGAAGGTCATTTATTCAAGGCCTGTTAAATGCCGACTGTGACTGATTTTCAAAAAAGGTTTACTGTAAAAGATGCCGTCTATGCTATTGCACTGTCTTGGAACCAGGTAAAAAATACAACACTACAAAAATGCTGGAGAAAACTTTGGCCAGCTGCAAACCCTGCATCTGACCTAGCTCTACAGACTGATGAGGAAGAAAACCATCAAGAAGCTCTGACTAAAGTTTTGGATGTCGTTAGAAGTGCTGACAATCCCTTGAAAAAAACTGCCTGAAGATGAGGTAGAGGAGTGGCTTCTAATCAACGAGAATGAGCCTGTTGAACAAGAACTAACCGATGAGGACATTATCAACAGTGTAGTAAACCCTCAGCCTACTCAAAATCTTGAAGACAGTGACTCAGATGCCGAAACAGAAGAAAAGGAAAAAACCAGCTGGGCAGAAGCTGCAGAATCACTGAATAAGTTTATCTCTTTTGCTGAGGCTAGTACTAGCTACAGTGCTTCAGAAATAATTGATTTACATATCATTAGAAATTAATTTTATTCTAAACGCCAAAAGTCAAGAAAACAAGAAGACATTCGTGACTTTTTTAAATCTTAGTGAAATATGTTTTACAGAACGTGTACATAATTATAAATTTGAAATGTAAAATAACCTGTTGTATTTGTTGCATATGTAAAATAAACTTTGTTTTATACTGTATTTGTAGTTTAATTATTAACCTAATTGTTCTTATAATTGCGATTTATGTATGCATGTATGTAAATAATTTACATACATTTGTTTTACGGCAAAGCCTACACTAAAAGGAAGGAGCACCACCCGATAGACCGGAATTTTCGGTAGTCCGGCACCGAGCCGGTCCCGAACGTGTCGGATTATCGGACTTCTACTGTATTTCATGCCCGGCATCCCTTATAATTTGGTCTATTTCATATGTGGGCTGAATATCGGCTTTATTGACTAGCAGGCTAATAAGAGATTGGCCTTTGTAATTGGTTACAGAATAGGTATATTATTTTTAATGACAATCAATTATTGTTTGTTTTTTGGCGTTTTTGGATAATCAATTATTGTTTGTTGTTGTTTTTTTGGAGCTGGAAGAAGGTTTCTTATTATCCTGTGCATTGTTGTAATAAGATAAACATTATCTAATACTACCACAGAATTTGATGACAAGATTGGAAGTAACTAGTTACCTTTCACGTAGAAAAATTATTATTAAACAGTATTACTTGGATAGAAAATTTGAAATAATTTATAATCTTAAAAACATTGAAAACATAGTAAGCAAATCATTTTTAATGTACATATTCAAATAGGTTGATTTATTTTAGCACCTTCAAACAACAATGCATGTTACGCCGTACACCCATGTATGTATATAATTAAAAATTTGACGTTTAAAGGCATTAACATAATTCAATATTTAAGAATATTTTTAGCAAACAGTTTTAATAGCAAAATATTTTTGTACGCCTTTTTTGTATAACTTATTGTGATAAGCTATTTGCATTTATCGGTTGTACAGTACATACCTGCTAAAACATGGATGTACTATTTTGATCATCAATGAATCTATGTATTATCACTTAGTCTAAACTTTACTTAACTCTTAATTTGTGTTTCAATGCAGTTATTGATTTTGCGCGTTTAAACATGTCATTAATGTAAGTTTTCATTGAATTGACGTTCAAACCGGCATAATCTAGTTCGTAAACTTCCTTGGAGGGTGTGTGCACACTTGAATATTATTATACTATAATTACATTGCATACTTTCGGATAGTTCTTATAAGCTCACATGGTTGTAATACAACCTTCGTGGAAGCCTACAATTTGTATGTAGCTAATATTAAACTTGATATAGTTAATATGCATCAGAATGAAATATATTTGTACACATGCCACTATATTACTAACTGACCGCTCTTGCTTCGTTACGAGGTGGTTATCTACACTTGCTTACCATTCTTACCTTGGTTTTTTCTAAACCATTACCCCAATATTAAAACTCAGCCTGCTACAAGTTCTATAGTCTAGAAACCCGTTTATGTCTACTTTAGGTGGATGCAGAGTAGTACAATCTTTTCGGAGTTAGTAGAATGGTCTTGTGCGAACCAAATTAGCCAATCATTTGTGTCTTGTTTGTTTTTTGAATTAGCTGTTTGAAATAAATTTTTGAATTAATGTCAATGTTACTTATATGGGTAAAAGGAGACATTGAGGGCGGTTTCTACCCATTAGGAATAGAATTTATAGACATTTTTTCTTAGTGGATATCTATGACAAAAGATATATGCCCTCAAAATCTGTTCACTGGTTCCGAAGATTACATGAGTGAGTAGGCCTATATAGTTTTTGGATTTTATATTAGGACTAGCCGGCCTTGCATACATGAATACTATAATACCCAAATTAGAAGTTTATCAGTTGTACAAATACCTTTATATACCAGTAATATCATGGGAACTCCGCACAACCTCCTCGCCCTTATTAGGGCTGAAGACTGTGTTTCATCAGCCCTCCCTCCCCTCCCCTCAAACTTTTCTGGAATCAATTATCTTTTCGTTATTTCTATACTTTTAAAAACATCCAAACTCCTAATACTAAGGGCCACTCTAACATGTTCTAGTTATCAGCACGCAAGAAGGCGATCTGGTTTGAAAATCAATTTTCAATTTTGTTTAAAGACGTCTTAACTTATTCATCTAATTTTTATCCGTTTTTTTATATATACAGGGTGTCTATTACGTCAGGAAACAACCAAACATTTTTTGTTTTGTTCGAAATATAAAATCGAAACTTTTGCAATCGTAATAGTCATTGGGCGCCTACATTTTGGATTATTGTTTAGTCATTTCACACTAATGAGAGACGTTCTGACGAAGGTATCGTCAATGTTCTTTATGGAAGTCTATAACTCGTAATACATTATTTTAAAGGGTATAGTTAACTGAATTGAATGCCACAAACCGCATCTCTAAGGAATCACTCTATCATAAAATAGACCACTTATAGTATTGAAAATTGGTGGTTTAACAATTTTATTTTAACTTCTTTGTCAAACTGAAGAAGAGAGACAGTTCAAATATTTACTTTGTCACCAAATAGTGCTAAATAGTTAGTGTTAAGCGTTTTCTAACATAATAAATTATTTTATATTTTTATTAGAATTCAAGAAAATAATTCATTATTTTAACTTTTTATTGTAATAAAAATTTATTAGTATTGTTGTAATAAAACCAGCTCAAAATGAAAATTTCGTTTTATATCAATAAAACATTTTTAAAATGTTAGGAAATTTAATGTAAAACATTACTGAGTCAAGAACTGAGACCCATCCCCCCACCAAAGCTGGGAAGCGTGCCAACTGGGGGATGGCTCAAAACGAGTAAAGCGATGGGATCACGGGTGGCAGTTGGAGGGTCCAAAATAAAACTCGGCAGCTGAGCAAAACTAACTTTTATTATCAAGAAAGCAAAAACTGGCTGGCAGAAGGCCACAATATCAATAGGCACTTAAATAAAAAATAATAAACCCTAAAATTAACAAGATAATACACATTAATAACAAACGCTACAAAAACAACAAACTCTACAAATACCAAAATTAACAATTACATGGCCTATCTGCAGTTTGGCCTGAGACTCCCAAAACGTAAGGAAAATTTATTAACAAATATAAAAGTGAAAATTTATAAAAATTTTGGTCTCACCAATTAAGCCGGCAATTTGGCCCACATCCCTTGATTCCACCGAGGCCCGGGAGTAAGCCGGAATCCCGGGGCAGCTCCGAATTAGAAACTAAGCAAAGCACAATAATCCCCTTTTGGTGAAAGTTCAAAATTAAACAATTTGAAAAAAAATATAAAACGGTACCATTCTAGTAAAAAAGTCACTTCAAGATATCTATAATACAATTAACAACAAAAAAAATAAATAACGATAACTAGGCCTAAACATATAAATAAATAATAACATGATTTAACAATGGGGACCTAACAAATATAAAATCTAAAAAAATATAACAACCAAATAAACTAATTAAACTAAATAACAATAAATATAGATATAAATAAATATTAACATCAAAAAAAATCTTTGGGTATTTTAAAAGTTTTTCCCTCTTTAATAAAAAAAATAAGTCCCCATGGCTGTTTCATCAATCACTGTCCAAGTTTAGAAGTTTAGGCCTAGGCCACATAAAGTTCCACAAACATGTTTTCTTCTTTTTTTTCTTTTCTATTTCATATTAGCAAACCCCCAGCTCAGCCGCCGGGAAAACAAGATGGAATACACTGACCTGAGGACAGGAGACTTATACCACAAAGATGTAGAGCGGGTAGCGGGCGCCTCCAGGCTCCAACATGGTCCTCAGGCCAGGCTAGCAGTGCAGAATGGTCGGCAATCCCCGGACGGCAGGCCGAGGGTAGAAACGTCCTACTCAAGGACCCTGGACTGCAACCAGACCACAGCACATTAAAAGCAGTACAGCCAACCCCCAAAATACTATACATAACAACTAATACACGAAATGGCAACTAAACAGGAACAGACAAAATTGTACATGATTTAAGCACACTAGAAAATGTAAGATTAACCTTAGGCTATGAATAATTATGTTGGCAACTCAGATTTAAAACCAATTACAAGTTAACAAATTACCAAAGACTAAATTGTGTATATGAACTAAAAATGACAAACTGAAAACTAGGCTATGGATACAGGAGCAATAGGTTATAACATGAAACTCAAACGGAACAGCTAGGCTAGGTAATTGGCAAAGAACAAAACTACGGTAAATTGGTAACTCCAACCGTAAAAAGGCTCAACAAAACATTATACAGAACTACTATTGATAATAAAGGCAGATATAAAAGGCAATTACTGGTAAAACGGTAACATTGAGCACATGGCTTTAACCTAGGTTAACACATCTAGACAAAGAATATAAATTTCACAAAAATCTGAAAACACCAGTAAGCCCGTTGAAAATTATTTAAACAAAAGTATTTTCACCAAAAGGGTGATTAGATATTAAAACTTACAAAAATGAACACTTACGTTTTAGGCTCTTTAGCCAAACATCTTGTGACTAACGGCTGCTGAGAACAAGAGAAGAGACAGGCCAACCTGATCGAAGCTGGACCCAGGAACGAACGAAACCGGGCCAACGGCCACCAAAGTACGCAAAACGCAGGACACGAGCGATCTCAGGCAGCCTGGCAGACAACGACGAAAAAAAACTGTACCGGTCCAAGACCCGGTACAACCTCCCTCTGCAAAACTCAACACACCCAGGCAGGGGAGAAAACTCGGTACCTCAGGGAACCAAACAAAAGAAGACGAAGAGACCTCCAAAGAGTGGTGTTCCAAGGACGCCAAAGAGAATCTAAGAGGGGAAACCCCTCGAACAGGGAGCGAACTACCCTGACTGTCGGGCCCGACAAGAAAAGAGAGAAAGAGACTCTCTCAGAACAGCCACCTAGGGCGCAGAGGTGATCAATCTCTTTGCCCCAAGAAACCCCCAGGAACACCAACTCCTGGACCAACCGTTCCCCGGAAAGCCTTAAGCTGGGACACATGGGCTTTCCTAAACACCCTGCCTGACTGGGGATCAACCAGCAGAGCAGTCAACGGTGACAAAAACCTGTCGATGCGGTGGGGACCAGACCACCGATAGCACAACTTTGCAGCTCTTCGTTCCGCGGCCGAACTGACCGGGTGAGCCTGACAAAGAACCAGATCTCCAACCTGAAAAGGGTTAGGAGTACGACCCTTATCATACCTCCTCCTTACTCTCTCTCTAGCACGTAGCAGGTTGCGCCGAGCAGCCCGCCACGTGGACAGTACGTCAGTGGCACCTGGCGTAGGTAGAAGATCCTCTAACCTCCACAAGTTGGACAAAGGGTTGTTAGGAGGGTAGCCATGTAGAATTTCGAAGGGAGTGGCATTGTGACTCTCATGCTTGGAAGAATTGAAAGCAAGCTGGAGCCAAGAGAGACTCTCATCCCAGGTGTTCTGCTTCTCAGCATGGAAGGTAATAAGGTATAGATAGATAGATAGATAAATTCTTTATTTTCTTTCTTTCATACAGTACAATTCATTACAAAAAGATACAAATACATTTTTAGTTGAAACATATATTTCGTTCCCAGGCTGATCTAATACACGAAAGAAAGAAGATAAAATAGGGCCCCTGAGACTGATTCGTCTGTTTAGGGGTTCCATCACACACAAAAATAAAAATTAGTTCGGAGCAGTTGAATATACTAAGAAAATTAGTGTCCTATATACAGCAGTTTCAATGAAAATAAAATTGTTTCTGTGCTTTTCTGGCCTATTTAAGTCAAATACAAAACAGATTACCATATTTACACAATCTAACCTATACTATGGTTTGCATCTGCCAAACCACGCACCGCACCAGTACCACCAGGCTGCTCTGGCCTTAGAAGAATACTTGAAGAAGGCCTTAGGTTAAAAAATGAAGAAAAATTCCGTCAATGCGTGTTGGCATGCAATGCCTTAGTCTCTAAGTGGTCCAGCCGCCATAGTGCGTCCTTAACTACTTAATTGCAATGCTAAATAATAATATTTAACAACTCTTCCGTATTCTCATACGATAACAACCATTCTCTCAAGTTTTTGAGATATTGATTATGACTCATTGATTGCTTAATGTACACTGGTAAACTATTATATAATCTTGGGGCAATAAAATGTATTGTTTTTGTAAAAAATGTGAGATTGGGCCTTGGTACTAACAATCTATCTTCATGTCTTAGTGTATATTCATGCCGGTTTTCCTTATTAATTCCAATCATATTAGTACTTTCATCCCTAACAATTTTCAGTACTTTATAAATAAACAGTGATCTTATAGGTAAAATTTTCAACTCCTTAAAACAAGGATATGACGATTGAAACCTGCCTTTTTTTAAAATTACCCTTACGAATAGTTTTTGTAAAGTAATTAGAGGTTTGAGATTTGTAAGATACGTGCCTCCCCAACACACCATTCCGTATTCTAACTTGCTGTTGACAAGAGCGAAATATAGAGACCTCAAAACCTTTTGTGGGCAGATGCATTGCAAGAAATAAAAAAGTCTAATTTTTGCAATACTTGATTTTTTCACTTTTTCAACGTGTAATTTCCACGACAATTGGTGATCTAATATTATTCCTAAATATTTAATGTTTGTGCTTGGCTGAATTATCGAACAATCATTGCACATTGTGCTACGTAGCAAACAATTATTGCATTTATACAAAAGGTTTCTTTGGAACGGTTTATTTTGCCTGAGAGAAAAATTTATGTAGGTAGTTTTCTCCGTACTTAGTACTAACCTGTTAATATGGAACCACCAGTTAAGGGAGTTTAGGTCATTGCACATTTGGGTAAAAACAGATTCTAAGGAATTTTCTACATAGCAAAAGGCAGTGTCGTCTGCAAATGCTGTTAATGCGCCGTTAAATCTCGCATTGCAGAGGTCATTGATAAAAATTATAAACAGGATAGCTCCCAAAACTGACCCTTGAGGTACCCCACAGCTTATCTCTCCCACTTCGCTCAATATTCCATTTATTTTAACGCACTGTTTTCTATTACTTAAGTAACTTTTAAACCAATTGTATGTAATTCCTCTAAATCCATAATTGTACAACTTATTCAAGAGAATGTTATGGTTTACTGTGTCAAATGCCTTTTTTATGTCAATAAAGAGGCCACTAACATATTTACCGTCATTAAGGCCATTGTTTACTTTATCCATGAAACTTATTAAAGCTACTTCTGTACCTAGCCCAAGCCTAAAACCAAATTGATTTAACGAGAAAAACCTAGTTTTGTTCAGAAAATCCAACATCCTTTTTTTCATAATTTTTTCATATACCTTAGAGAAAATGGAAACCAGAGATATCGGTCTGAAGTTAGAGCATGCAGTAGCAACCCCTTTCTTAAAGATTGGCACTACAACTGCTACTTTTAATTTATCTGGAAATGTGCCTGTTGTAAAGCTCAGATTTATAAGGAAATCCTTAATGGTCGGGTAAACTACCTTTAGAAAATCAGACCCAAAACCATCTATCCCTGAGGATTTACCGTTTCTTAATGTTTTTACTGCATTCTCCACTTCCTGATTTGAAACAGGCGCGAGCATAAATGAGCGTCTTTCGTGGTAGTCTGTAAAAACTCTATTGTAACTTAAGTTCGCAAACTCGTCGTTTACTGAGTAATCACCTACTACTTCGCTCACTACAGAAAGGAAATACTTGTTGAATTGGTTCGCTACCAAACCCGGATCACCAATAATTTCACCATCTATATTTAAAGTATATCTATTTACATTTACACTTTGTCCGGTAATTTCTTTTACTGTATTCCATAACGCCTTTTGATTTTGGGATTTACTATCTAATATCTTAGAGTAGTAAGAATTCTTTGCTATTCTGATATCATTCCTGAGTCTATTTCTAAAATTAAAATAATAATTTCTAAAGTGTGTATCATTAGGCCTTAATTTTACTTTCTTAAACAACATATTTCTCTTATTTATTCTCATACAAAGGTGTTCAGTAATCCAGACAGTAAGGGCAGACCGAAGATTGCGGTTGAACCGCTCTGCATGAGAAGGCTGTGGGTAATACGGAGAGGTAGTCACATGCCGGATACCATTGCCAAAACAGAACCTACGAAAATCGTGGGAGGTAAACTGGCTATCGTTGTCGGACACAAGAGTGGAAGGCACACCAAAGTGCTGGAAGAGTTGGGACTGGAGAGCACGGATGGTGAGCTTAGCCGTAGCACTCCGAAGTGGGAAAAGCCAAACGAACTTCGAGAAAGCATCCACACAAACAAGTAGGTAGGAGCTACCTGACTTTGTACGGGGAAAAGGACCCACGTAGTCGATGAACACCTTCTCAAAAGGACGCTCGGCCACCTCAGAAGATAACAACCCTAACTTAGCATTCTGACTGGGCTTGCTGAGAGAGCACAGGTGACAAGCCCGCACT
>JAQJVL010010983.1:0-10396 GCA_035578905.1 Stictocephala bisonia
TTTTTCTACAATTAATCGTGCGAGTTGGTAACACTGTTGTGGAAAAAACACAGTTAGTACATTTTAAGAAAAAACAGATTTTTTGCATCAGCTGATACTAGCAGACAACAGAGAAACAGATATTTTTTTTTTTGCATCAGCTGATACTAGCAGACGTAAGAGCGCGAAAACGGCGTGACGTCACACCAAAACAACACTGACCTAGCCCAACTGACCTTCAAGGTCACCACGTGGCTGATAACAGTTGTAAACAATAGTAAACTTGACCTCAAGGTCAACACGTGGCTGATAACAGATTAGCGGTGACCTTTGACCCTGTGCTGGTAGCGGTCTGACGTGACGTCACACTGTGCTAGAAACCCCATTCTATACTACTCATTTGTTTTTGGGTTTTTTGCTGCCTCTCAACACAAATGTCAATGTGTCTCAGTTATTTTTTTGTCCAATTATAACTTATTTGATACTGGCAGATTGGTAAAAAAATTATTTATAAAACCATGTTCATAGTAATTTTTTGTATTTTTTGCCGTTTCCCACAATTTCCATTTAAAAATGTAAAATAGCTGACATTTTGAAATTTGATCAAGTTGAAGTTTTTTCTAAGACAAAAAACATATGTTACAATAATAACACTTGGGTCTCTATTATTGTAACATGCATACAAGTTTCACAAAGATCAGTTAAGCCAACTTGGAGATAAACATTCTTTTTTGAAAAGAACAAAATTGCGGATATCTGGTAGACAAAGCGTTTTTGGGAAACAAATTATTCTTGATTTTCTCTTCATTTTTATCTATATACCCATTTCCCGAAGTTTGGCACTTTACTTTCGGGACACCCTGTATATGACTTCTACAGAGCTAAGTTCATAGAAAAACCTGTAAACAACTCGGTATGGTTGAGGGATTGAGCAACTGTATGGATCTTGTACTCAACGACTGAACAGTTTGACACAACAGCATTTAAGACACCTTACAAATCTGAGCATTCAGATATTGTGATTCTTAGCAAATATCTGATCCTCAAAATCTGACTCATGATTGAAAGAGGTAAGTATATGCCACATGGTGATTTTTAATCTTTGTAAGAATTTTCAGTGGTACTGAAAATTTGTGTGATTATGTGATTCTTTAGTGTGTGTTACTACTACTCTGGTGTTAGTGAACTTGTCTTCTAAGGTAAGTTTGCTGATGTCCTATCTCTCCAATATACTAATTCCTGGCCTAGTGCCCTTTAACCTAACCTAACCTTTGTAAGAGGTAGTTTGTTTACAAAGTTCATCATACATAAATGTATCTGAATCATCATAAGTTTTTCGGATCCAAAATCGGATCATAATAGTAGTTAATATTCTTGAGGACATAGTTGCTTGAAGATCCAATCTGAACATCACAAAGTCAGGCTGTAAAAATTGGGTTTTATTGAGTTTTTTATAACATACACTAATAAGATAAGTTAAGAAAGAAGAGTGATAAGAAACCCAGAACATTTTGATGTGCGGTTTTTCCAAATTAATTTCTATCCTATACATTAAGATTTGTGTACACATAGAATCTTAGTGTACAGAATTCAATGTATTACACATTGCCTATTAAAATGCCTAAATAAATTAAAAATGTAATTAATAAATTAGCTTTTTCATTAAGTCAAATCTAGAGTGTTATTCATTGTAATTTACAGCCTCACCGATTTACCCATAAAAAATATATCGACCCTGAGATTCTAAAAAATTTTAATTTGAGCAATAATATATCAGATTAACAAAAAACTTACTCTAATGTAACTCATCACATAAACGGAGAGGTTACAAGTAGTATTGACACCACCCGCCTTCCCATACAAGTACAGTGGTATTAACTCACCCGCTCCACCCATACACGTACAGGTATACATTTATTGTACCACCTTTCAAATATTATCAGTACCACTGTACTGTAGGGACGGGCGGGTGAGTCAGTACCACTTTACGTGTAGGGACGGGCGCGTGGGTCAGTACCACTGTACGTGTAGGGGCGGGTTGGGTAGTCAGTACCACTGTACGGGTGGGTGAGTCAGTCATCAACACAAGGCTATTAAAAACTGACAACAAAAGTTTAAATAACAATTAATTATAAAGAGTCTATTTTAGAAACTATTTTTTGCTTGGGTATTATATAAAAATGAATAATATATATGTATCTTTTTAAAAGAACACTTACAAAATATGTGTTATAATGTATATTCCCAAGATTAAGTAGTTAAAATTATGTCACCTTCAGTATGGAAGAGCCTTGACTCGGCTGCTTCGTGAAATGAGACCCCCAAGGACTGACTTGGGAGAGAACTTTGCTTTTTTGGGCTGGCGTTGTGGGGACCAACTTGTACTTATTATGTTCTTCTGAAAAACACACACAGAATTTTACAATAAAACATAATTTAAAAGCAGAAGTTTTTACTTAAATCAAATCATAGGTACAATAAATGTACTTATTGTCACTAAGATCTTATTAATACATATTTAATAAAGGAACATACAGAAATTTATATTTTAACAATGTGCACTAATCTTAGAACTTAGGCTTAAGCGGCCGGTGTCATAACTAGAATCTACAGTTTCCGGTGACAAGCGCGTCAAGGTACTATCTACAATATTTACAAATATTATCTACAATATTTGTAAATATGTAGATAGTAACCTTGACGCGGTTGTCACGGAAACTGTAGATTCTAGTAATGTGCACTAAGTTTAAACAAATAAAAATTAAATTGTACAAGATATGAAAAATGTTGTTTGTCTTTACTACTACATACTGATATGTGTAAAATATGCCTTTTTTACATTTCTACTGATCATATCCATGTACTGCACAATGGATTACAAGTGATTAATATGAAGAGCCTTAAATAGAAAAACTGATATTGGGTAGAAGGTGTAATTCTAGGTCATAACAAAAATCATACTTCCAATATGTATAAATATGTATATTTACTATGTAATTCATTAGTAACTAAGTACGCTTTAGCCCTCCTTCAGTAGCAAGCCTTTTTTAGCCATCACGGAAGGAATTTAAAAAAAATTACAAAAAATAGAATACTATCCAAACATATGTTATATTTTCTTGTTAACAATAAAATAAAGGTTAATAATTTTGTACTAATATATTTAAATGTACATAAAAATATAAATTAAAAATCATAAAGAGGGACTATAATTTGAAAATAATAAAAAAAAAATATTAAATACTAGTCTGAAACAGCCACTTTGTGCCAAATTTGATCTAGTTTTAGGAAATATAATTTTACAAATATATAGAACCAATATAAAAATATGATACAAATAGTAAGTGTACAGCCACGTAAGAAGCTGATTTGAAATAAACAGATGTTTGTAACTACTCATGACGTCATGCAATAAGTATAGAAAAAAAAAAACAAGTAAATGTTTAGTCAGCCTAGAATCTCTAGTTTATGCTGATATTCAAGTCTCTGCAACTAGTCAATGTTTAAGTACTATAAATATTTTATATAAGTGAAATATTGTGCGCATGTTCAAAACTTGAATTCTCAAGCTTTTTGCCACTACTGAATCAGCTTAAAACTTGAAAATTCGAGGTTTGCCACTAGGAGTGTTAAAAAATATATATATATAAAAAGAACCACACTTAGCAATCTTTTCTTGATTTTTTAATGTTTAAAATCGATTTCGGTCTCGAAAGACCATCATCAGTTTAACATAGAATACAGTTTGTATTCTATGTTAAACTGATGATGGTCTTTCGAGACCGAAATCGATTTTAAACATTAAAAAATCAAGAAAAGATTGCTAAGTGTGGTTCTTTTTTTATATATATATATAAATATTAAGCAATCAAATAGTTAAAAAATATATTGTTATTTAATTTCAAATTACATGATTCTACATTTTGGTTTTTTTTAAGCGAAGTACAAACAAAACTAACCAATAGAATAGTTCATTATCAAATAAGAAATAATGAAACAGACTATTCTTGCTCATAATTTTGGATATATGGGTGGTTAATCAAATCAAAATCATTTATTTGTCATACAACTTACAAAATGTCACATTCAAGCAAGTAAATGCTAGGTCAGTAAACTAATCTAAAAGAAATCGATCTTGAACATTAAAAACACCAAAACAAGATTGCTAAGTGTTGTTCTTTATATATATAAATATATTATATATATATATATATATATATATATATATAATATATATATATATATATATATATATATATATTGTACCGGGTCTTGGACCGGTACAGTTTCGTTTTTTTTTCGTCCATTGTCTGCCAGGCTGCCTGAGATTCGTTTTTTGCCCTGCGTTTCGCGTAGTTGGTAGCCGTTGGCCCAGTTCCGTTTCGTTCCGGTTTTCCAGCAGCTTCGGTCAAGTTGGCCTGTCTGTTCACTTGTTCACTGCAGCCGTTCGTCACGAGAATATGTTAGGCTAAGGTTCCCAAAACTCCAGGTCCTTGAGTGGGACTTTCAGCCCTCAGCCCGCCGTCCGGGGGAACTTCGATATTCTCCACTGCTAGCCTGGCCTGAGGACCATGTTGGAGCCTGGAGTTGCCCGCTACCCCCGCCCTACATCTTTGGGGGTAGAAGTCTTCAGTCCTCAGGTCAGTTCTTTCCATCTTTTCCCGGCGGCTGAGCTGGGGTGATTTATAAGAAAACAAAAAAATAAATAAAAAACAAAAAAATAAAAAAGTTTGCGGAATTTTTTGGTGGGGGGCCCTGGGCCCCTAAAATTAAAAAACCGGGAAATGCATTATGAAACAGCCATGGGGTTTTAAATTTTTTTTTTTTTTTAAAAGGGGGAAAGGCTTTTAAAATACCAAAGTTTTTTTTTGGGGAAAAAAATTTATTTTATTTTTTATTTTTTTGTTATTTTTTTTTTAATTTAAGTTTAAAATTCCTTGTTTATTAATTTGTTTTATTTGTTGTTATATTTTTTTAGTTTTTTTAAATTGTTTTGGGTTTCCTTTTTGGGTTTAAAGCCCTGTTATTATTGATTTATATCTTAGGCCTAGTTTATTGTTATTTTTTTTTTTTTTGTTAAGTGTATTTTTGGGGGGGGGGTTTAAAAGTAAATTTTTTTACCGAACGGTCCCCGGTTGTTTTATTTTCTTTTTAAAATTATTTTTTTTTTTAAAATTTTAAACCCAAAAGGGGGTTTTATTGTTCTTTTGCTTAACTTTTAATTCGGAGCTGCCCAGGGTTTCCGGCTTACTCCCGGGGCCCGGGGGAAATTCAAGGGATGCGGGCCAAATTCCCCGGTGTATTGGTAAATACCAAAAAATTTTAAAATTTTTTTTCCACTTTTAGGGGGCCCAAATTAAATTTTTCTTACTTTTTGGGGGTTTGCCCTCAGGCCCACTGCGATGGGCCCCATGTAGTTGTTAATTTTTTTAATTTTTGGGGTTTTTGGGTTTGAGTTTGTTGTTCTTGTAGTTTTTGTGTGTTTTGTTAGTTTTTAATTGAAAAATTTTTTATTGGGCCTTCTGCCTATTTTTTTTTGGGGGCCTTCTGCCGTTTTAAATTTATTATTTTGATGGTTTTTTGGTAAAAAAGTATTTTTGCTCGGGTCCGAGTTTTATTTTGGACCCTAAAAAACTCCAAACCCCCCGGGTGTTCCCTTTCGTTTCAAATTTGTTTTGAGCCCCCCCCCTTTTTGGCCCCGTTTTCCATTTTGGGGGGGGGGGGGATGGGCCCAAATTTTTTTTTTTTTTTTTTTTTTTTTTTTTTTCTCTGAAAAAAAAACCAAGTAAAAACGATTAATTTTATTTAAACAAAAGTATTTTCCCCAAAAAACGGGTGATTAGAAAATTTAAAATTACAAAATGAACATTTACGTTTTGTTTGTCTAGCCACTCATAACGGGGATTCTCAAGGGCAGCACAAAGACAACTGCCCAAACGGGCCCAAACCCGGGCCAGAAGCTGCTGGAACAGGGAAAACGAAACGGAAAAGGGGAAACGGCTACCAAAGTACGCAAACGCCGAGCAAAGCAAAACTCAGGAAGCCGGCGACAAAAACCAAAAAAAAACAAAAACGAAACCGGGTCAACATCTTGGGGGTCCCCAAATTTGTAAATTCGCGGAGGGTTTCTTTCCCGCATGTACCACGAACCCAGTGACCCAAAAACTGAGGTTTTTTGCTCGTGGGGTGCTGCCCCTTTCGGGGATTTTTCCCTGGCTTTTGCCCGCCCTTTACTGCCCATCAACGGGGAAAGTTCCTGAGCTGTCAGCCCATTTGGTGGCTTCAAGAGGGAGGTGCCCCCCCCCCTCCCTTTTTTCTGTCCAAAGGGGCCCCTCTGTTGCCGCCCCTCGACGAGGGGGCCCCCGTGTATTTGCGCCAAAGCCCATCTATTTCCAGGGTCTTTCAATATTTTTCATTTCTTCTCTTTGGGGGGGCCTTTTTGGGCATTAAAAAAAGCCCATCGAAAAGTTCGTAGGTACTTCTTTGGGAAAGGGGCATGGCCCGGGGATGTTGCTGGCAGATTTGCGGGCTTGTCACCTGTGCTCGCTCACCCAACCCTATTTTCCAGAATGAAAGGGTTGGGGTTTTGTTTCTTCGAGGTGGCCGACCCCGTCCTTTTAAAGGGGTTTCATCGACTACGTGGGCCCCTTTTCCCCTTTGCAAGTCAGGTAGCTCCTACCTACTTGTTTGTGGGGAAAGTTTTCTCGAAGTTGTTTGGCTTTTCCCTTTCGGAGTTTCCCACGGCTTAACTCACCATCCGTGCTCTCCAGTCCCCCAAATCTTCCAGCACTTTGGTGTGCCCTTTCCAAATCTTTTGTCCGACAACGGTAGCCAGGGTTTTTTTTAAAATAGTTTCGTAGGTTCTGTTTTTTTGGGAATGGTATCAAAGGGAAGTGACTACCTCTTTCCGGGGATTTCCCCCAGCCCTTTTCCTTTTCAGGCCCGGGTTTAAAACCCCAATTTTTCGGTCTGCCCTTATTTTCTTTCCATGCCCGAAGCAGAACACCCGGGATGAGGGGTCTCTCTTGGCTTTCCCGTTGCCTTTAATTTTTCCAAGCATGAGGTCACAAAAGCCCTCCCTTCGGATTCTAAAATGGCTTTCCCTCCTAACAACCCTTTGTTTCCAACTTGTGGAGGCTAGAGGATTTTTCTACCCTACGCCGGTGCCACTGACGTTTTGGTCCACGGGGGGCTGTCGGCGCAACCTGTTTCGCGCTAGAGAGAGGGGTAAGGAGGGAGGTATGAAAAAGGGTTTTGTACTCCTAACCCTTTTCAAAAGGGTTTGGGGATTTTGGTTTTTGTAGGCTCAAACCCCGGGCAGTTCGGCCCCCGGAACGAAGAAACTGCCCAAAATTTGCTATCGGTGGTTTGGTCCCCACCGCATCGATAGGGTTTTTTTTCACCGGGGGACTGGGTCTGCTGGTTGTTTCCCCCGCCCGGGAGGGTGTTTAGGAAAAACCCATGTGTCCCAGCTTTTAAAGGGTTTCCGGGGAACGGTTGGTCCAGGAGTTTTGGGGTTTTCCCGGGGGGTTTCTTGGGGCAAAAAAAATTTAACCCCCCTGCGCCCCAGGTGGCCCGTTCCCGAGAGGTTTTTCTTTCTCCCTTTTTTTGTCCGGGGGCCCGGGCAGTAGGGTTAGTTTGCTCCCTGTTCAGGGGTTTTCCCCCCGTTGTTTCTCTTGGTGAAAGGCCTTTTGGGAAAACCCACTTTTTCGGAGGTCTTCGTCTTTTCTTGGTTCCCCCAGGTAAACCCAGTTTGCTCCCCCCGCCGGGTGTGTTTTAGGTTTTTCAGAGGGGGGGGTTTTCCCTTTTTAAAAAAAAAATAACAAACACTTAAAAATTTCCAAGATAATACCTTTTAAAAACAACGCTATAAATACCAAAAATTTAAAAAAATTAAAAATACATGCCTATCTGCAGTTGGGCCCGAGACCCCCCCAAAACTTTAAAAAAAATTTTAAAAGGCCCCGACCCAAAAGTGAAAGAAATTTTTTTTAAAAATTTTTGGGTTTTTTCCCAAAACACCGGCAATTTGGCCCCCATCCTTGATTCCACCGGGCCAGGGGGGTTTAACCGGGGATTAACCCCGGGCAGCCCCCCAATTAAAAAATTTAAGCAAAAAAAAACAATAAACCCCTTTTGGTTTAAAGTTTAAAAATTTTAAAAAATTTAAAAGAAAATATAAACACGGGGGACCCCTTTTGAGTAAAAATTCACTTAAAACCCCCCCCTTTTTTACCCTTAACAAAAAAAATAAATTAAAAATAACTAGGCCTAAGCAAATAAATTTATAATAACAGGCTTTCCCCTTGGGACCTAACAACTAAATAATCTAAAAAAGATTTTAAACCAAAAATAAAAATAATTTTAAATTTTAAAAACAAGGAAATAAACTAATTAAAAAAAAAAAAAACATTAAATTAATAAAATTTTTTAACTTTAAAAAAACTTGGGTTTTTTAAAAAAACCCTTTTCCCCCCCTTAATAAAAAAAATTTAAAAAAAAGCCCCAAACGGGGTGTTTTTATAATGCAAATGTCCAGGTTTTTAGTTTTTGGCCTAGGCCCACCAAAAGTTTTTCCCCAAAAAATTTTTTTTTTTTTTTTTGGGTTTTTTTAAAATTTTTTTTGTTTTCTTATAAATCCCCCCCCAGCTCAAACCACGCTCTGCTACCAAAATTTAACCCATCCCCCCCCCCAAAAACTGGAAAGCGTGCCAACAGGGGGGGTGGCTCAAAAAAAGGGCCCAGGGGATGGGATCACGGGTGGCCCGGTTTTGGGGGGTCCAAATAAAACTCGGCAGCTGAGCCAAAAAATTCTTTATTTCCCAAAAAAAAAAATTTTTTTAATAAAAAAAACAAAACGGCAGAAGGCCACAATATTTTTTTAGGGAGGAAAGGCCCCAATTTAAAAAATTTGCACCTTTTAAAAAACTAACAAAACACACAAAAGCTTCAAGAACAAAAAATCCCCCAAAAAATACCAAAATTAAAAAAATTAACAAAAATACATGGGGCCCATCTGCGTTGGGGCCCGAGACACCCCCAAAAAGTAAAAAAAAATTTTTAAAAGGCCCCGATAAAAATGAAGAAAATTATAAAATTTTTGGTATCACCAAAACCAACCCGGGAATTTGGCCCCAAACCCTTTATTCCCCCCGGGCCGGGGTGGGTAAGCCGGAATCCCCGGGGGAGCTCCCCAAAATTTAAAAATTAAGCAAAAGAACAATAATCCCCTTTTGGTTTAAAGTTTAAAATTTTAAAAAAATTTAAAAAAAAATAAACCGGGACCGTTCGAGTAAAAAATTTACTTCAAAACCCCCCCCTTAAAAAACTTTAAAAAAAAAAATAAAAAAACAAAAAAATAGGCCAAGCATTTAAATCCCAAAAAATTTAACCCGGAAATTTTAAAACCCTAGGGACCTTTAAAAATATAAAAACTAAAAAAGGGTATAAAAAACAAAAAAAAAATAATTAATTAATAACAAGGAAAATAAAAATAATTTTAAAAATAAATAACAAAAATTTTAAATAAAAAAAAATAATTTAAAATCAAAAAATCTTGGGTATTTTTAAAAACCTTTCCCTCGTTAATAAAAAAAAATAAATTTAAATCCCCCTTTGGGTGTTTCATTTTGGCACGTCCCAAGGGGTTTTTTGTTTTAGGCCTAGGGGCCCCACCCAAAAATTCCCCCAAACTTTTTTCCCCTTTTTTTTTTTTTATATATTTTTTTTTTTTCTTATAAATTCCCCCCCCAGCTCAGCCGCCGGGAAAAAAAAAGGGAAAAATGACCTTGGGGCTGAAGAAATTTCCCCCCAAAAATGTAGGGCGGGTAGCGGGCCCAAAAACCCCCGGGGTCCCAAAATGGTTTCCCCAGGCCAAGGGTTGCAGTGGAGAAAACGAAAATTTCCCCCCGGGCGGGGGGGGCTGAGGGCTGAAAATCCCAATCAAGGAACCCCGGAGTTTTTTGGGGAAAAACCCTTTGCCAAAAAATATTCTCGTGACTAAAGGCCCGCAGTGAAAAAAGTGAACAGGGCAGGCCAACTTTACCGAAGCTGCGGAAACCCCCCCAACGAAAAAGGGGGCTGGGGGCCCAAAGGCTACCAACTACGCAAACGCAGGGGAAAAAAAGAATCTTTAGGCAGCCTGGCAGACAATTTACGAAAAAAAAAAACGAAACTTGTAAAACCCGGGCCAAGACCCCGGTTTCAACATTTATTTTTAAATTTTTATTATATATAAATATATATATATAAATAAAATTTTTATTATTAAGCAATTTAATAGCTACAAATGTCAAATTTAAACCAAAAAACTAAAAACAATTTTGATTTGTAGACATGAATCAAATTTTAAAATGAAAAACATTGATTCAAAACCAAATCTGAAGTTTTTTCAGAGGGAATTTTTTGATAATTTTTA
>JAQJVL010010984.1:0-10392 GCA_035578905.1 Stictocephala bisonia
TAATGTGTAGTGCATATATATATATATATATATATATATATATATATATATATACTCACGGACAATATATGCATCATTATCCAGAGCTTTTTATTTGTTTATAAACAGTTTTCAACATTTACATAAATCAAATTCATAGTCTCAAAATGGCAAAACAGTGATTACAAGTAAGTACCAAGGTTTGCTAAGATACTTAACCCAACTTGTGTGTGATATATGTGAGGCTGCATGCAACCAGTAACATATATGTTCCAATGAATAATAATTTGAAGTACCATGCCACCTAAACTATAATAATTGACTAAAATTAAATGCCAGTATTACAAAAACAAAGAGAAGAAATCAATGGTTATTATTGGATATTATGTTCTGTTACAATCACTAGTAATACAAATACAACTTGATAAAAAATAGTGAATCTATGTAATATAACAGGTGGTGATTTCTGTAACAATAACAATACTATAAATTATCACAACTATAGCAATAATTAAATAATAATAATACAAAAATACATGTAACAGCAAATTCTTTCATTGATATATGGTTGCAGCAAACAGAAACTTTTTGTATATGCCTAACAATACTCTTCAAAAATATTTTGTCTATTGAATTTTGTGTCTTCTTTAAGGTTTTCATCATTTTGATCTTCCTTCAGTTTTACTTTTTAAGGGTGGAATTTGAGATGCTTTAACACTTTATGTATTTATTATAGTACGTTTAAAAAATTCCAACATCAAGTGCAATGGAACATAGTAATTCATGTGGGTTTGCAGCATAATTTGGACTTCTACTGTCGTAATGGCAGGGCGCTCTCATTGTGGAGTATCTTTGATCAATTCACTATGTAATTGTACAACACTATGCATAGATAAATAAATATATTTTGACTTTGACAATAAAAGTTGTTGAGAATTTGTTAGCTAAACACCTGATGTATGCCCTATCTACTGGTCTGTATAGATAGGCAGCATTCAATAAACAAACATCGTCATAAACATTTCTCATAGCATCGCCATAAAACAATATAATCTCTAATTAATCTTCAGTTGACAGTCATTTTTATTGCATAAAAAAATGAAATGTAACATAGTTACTGGGCTGAATGCTTTTCACATACTAACTGGTAATCAGTAAGAGATAACACAAAAAAACTAGCAATTGGTATTTACTGGCATTGCTGGACTTAGGTTAAACAAAACAAAGCCAATTTATAATATTATAAAACTTTAATTTAGCTAAAATACTAATTTTTACAAATTAATTGTCTTCAAACAAACTACAATAGTACATTATTAACGCTAACTTTAGCTTCATCTGTATAACTGAGCTGTTAATTTTCGTTTCTACCATACCAGAAGTTTTTTTTATTCCTTATTAAAGTAATTTATCTATGTAAAACTTACTAAAATATTTGTTTTAATGGATTTTAATAACTGTAGAATACATATTGTTATGTATTTTTACTGATTAATATAATATAATCTGAAAAAATAAATATCATTTCCAAAACAATGTCTTTTTTACAAATTTGCATCTCTAAAAAATGACAAAATGTAAAAAATGACAGTTCAAACTAATTTAAATACAAATCCATGTATTCATAAACAAACACAGTTGACACATTTTAACTACCTTGGAATTTTATTTGAAATCTTCTACTGTCGCTAATAGTATTTCATTTGATCAAATTATGTATTTTTCCAAAAAATTATCTTTGATAAAAGTAATGACTAATTAAAGTTCACATTTATTGACAAGAAAACAATACACTGAATAAAATTTTGGATTTAATGAAGTTTTAATAATTTTGAGTTTATAAAAAAAGGCTAGAGATAAAATTAAAAAGATGGCCCTACCAATAACAATAGTGTTGAAACAACAAAATACTACATTTAAATTGCTTGATATATTTTAACCCTTTAAGCGTTGTGATGAATTTCATGAACTTTGAGATTAAATTATTTATAAAAAAGAATTTATTTGAATCCTCAAAGGTAATTTAACCCTAGATCGTGCATCCTGGGGCTTCGTGTGCTATTTTCAATCGTATACGCGATCGCAGAAACAGGGTGGCTACTCAATCATGTGAAAAAAATTCAAGCACAATTCAAGGTTTTTTCCAAGGGGTTTCAAACAAAATTCAAAGCGCACTTACAGAGGAAAATATTTCTGAATCGACGTAATCACTCATTATAGTACAATACACAAAAAAGCACATGTTTTATAGCTAGGCATGTCAATAATCTTGTAGGCCATAAAGAAATTGAATTATTGCATAAGTATCCTAGGTTTAATTAGCAATTACCTAAAAATTTTTATTTTATTGATAAGTAGGCTCAAAATCTAGTGATATGCCAAGCTTACTTTAATACCATTTTTACTAATAAGCCTACGGACTATTTGCGATAGGCCCAGCTTTAATTAATTACTGTTATATCAATAACACGATGAGTTGAAAACAAAACTCGTTTTTCATCTGATATGTATGTGAAAAAACCAACATATTTAAAAATCATTATTTTTCGACAACTTTTTTTTTCATTTTATATGTTTTGGTAACAATGTAATTTCTTGTCACCTCTGAAAATACAATTTCTTGTTGAAAAAGTGGTGAAATGTGAGTTTTTTTTTTAGGTTGATTTCATCTGCAGAAAACTTTTTTAACGGAAAATCAAAAAAACTAGTTTTTTTATCTGATAGTGAAAAAAACAACTTTTTAAAAAATGGTTTTCCGTCAAATTTCTTTTCCATTTCACAGGTTTTTTAAAGCTGAACACGAATGTATAATTGTGTTTGCAATAAAATTATTTATTTAGCCTGAAAAATGCATTTTACACTTAGAACCAAACATAACTTAACTTATCCTAATTGTCTATTTACTCAACAAAAATTCGTAATTTGCGTTAAATTCGGGTGTTGGCCTCCGTGACGGCCTGCGGCTGTAACTCCGGCGGAAATATAGATGAATTTGGTTTTTGTGATTAATAGTTTTTATATATAATGATCGCGTAATGGCCACTAATCGCGATTCGCTGCGAAAGTAGTTTTTCGTTATATCTCAAGAAATAATGGTAATAGACCAAATTTGTTTTCAGTATAAAAAAACACATCAAAATAAAAAAAAAACTTTGGTTAAAATACTATTTAAACTAACAGAAATATGTAAAAAATACTAGTAAGTTGTGATATTAGTTTTATGAATTTTTCGGTAAAATACGTAATTTCCGCGAAATGTTTTGTATGCTGATCACGAATATATAATTGGGTTATCCAGTAACATTATTTTTTCGGCCTGAAAAATACACTTTTTACTGACCTAACCAAACATAACCGAACTTATCATGACTTTTTACTCAACAAATAAACATAATTTGCGTTAAATTATTGTGCCTGGCCTCCGTGACGGCCTATCGTCTGTCATTCCGGCAGAAGTATGCATGAATTAAGTTTTTTGTGGTTAAAATCTGATATATATATATAATGATCGCTAATCGTGATTCGCCGCGAAAGTAGTTTTTCCGTTATATCTCGAGAAATAATTTGTATAGACCAAAATAGTTTTCAAATTCGTATTTAGCGCAAAAACAACGCATCAAAATAAAAAAAAAATGATTATAATATCATTTAAATTAACGGAAATATATCAAAAATACTAAAATGACATTAGTTTTTTTCGAATTATTTGGTAGAAACGATTTCCGCAGAATACAAAATTCTCACGAAATTGTAGTCAATTATTGACCCTTTTCAGGTAGTTTTCAAATTTTGTTTGGTGGCCAGAAACTACATAATAAACTACATAAAACCTTGTTGGTTTTAATAAATAATAATTCACACAAAACTAAAACAGTTTGTCAAAAATTACTATTTTAGAGGTAGTAGGCCTACTAGACCTTTAAGTCAATAAACTACAACACAAAACGTTCCACACTTGAAACAACACCAATGAACTTTATATTAATGTTTTTATCAACGATAAATTGTTTAAGTAATTCTGCATTTTATTGATAATAACTGAATAAATAAACTGGAAGGTTAATTAACAAAACACGCCGTTCACATTATCTCTTCTTGTTGCCCACCTGTCGTTGCCGGTAATGGTAAACAAAACAAATGCATCAGCCCAGCCTGTTGTCGATGTATTTTCATTATTTAAAAAGAATGCAACAGTTTCATTGAAACAATAATTCGGCACCAAAACGTTTAAAAATTTTGCAAATAGCTGCAGTAGAACAGACAGCAACAGTGAGCGTCATCGGATATCAATAGAACAAAACGATAACTCCCAAAGTTTAGTCCCAACTTTAACCTGCAGCGTAAGTTGCAACAGAATGTCAACAAATCTAAGAGGCGACGCTTGACATTGGATTGATTTGCGTGTTTCGGCAAAATGCGGTGGGTGAAGCTATCATATTGTCTGCAACAGCTTCATTCAATTGTTTCGACGTCAAACCTGTTTTGGTTGCAACCGTTTTGTCAAACTATTCCATGTGTATTATTTTGAATATATCAATGTGCCGAGTCGACTCGTGTCTTATCATACGAAGATTGACGATGTTTCCCGAACAAATTATCACTTGAGTTTAACTGGAGTCCTGAAGTCCGAACCTTCCTGACGTCACCGGATTACTCTCGTCTCGCTCGACGAGAATTCCCGATGTTTACCGAAATTCAAGTATATTTCCAGGTTTTTTCAAGGCGCCGTAAAATTCAAGCATAATTCCAGGTTTTCCCGAAATTCCCGGTGAGTAGCCACCCTGCAGAAATAGGCACATCACGTGCTTTTTTGTAAAACTCAATAAAACATATGTTTATCATAAAGCAAGCGCGACAAACTTGGTACCAACCAACACAGGATGTTCTGTTCTGAACTTTTCATATTTTTAATAATTTTTGTATACAATTTTATAAATGTAGGAATAAAATTAAAACGTGCAATTTGAAATTCCCACTCAATTCCCGCCTGGCGAAGGTCAAGAGTGAGAAAAATGGCCGATGTTTGTCACATAACTGTACAATAACCAATAGTCGGAATCAGGTGTACAAACTGTCAGTCTGCAGCGAATGAAATATTCTAGCCAACGAAACAAATTGCAATTGTGTAAGTGCTATGGTTGTTTTACAAAAAATGTGTTTGTATACCCTTGTTTGTATGTTCTTTCAAAAGCTACACTTTACAAGCTGTTGTAAAAAGTTATAATAAATCAATTATTTATTGCGATATAAACAAATAAAAAATTGGGTAGAAAGCCAGAAAGTTCTTGCATCGGTTGGTACCGTCTTTAGGAAATTTCGTGCTGTACGTTGGCAATGGTCACGTGACAACGATGATGTAGAAAAGCGGCAGTCAGTTTACGTTTAGAGATTTTTGTTTATACACAACGCTCTCTCAACCGCTAGCTTTCATTGAAAGAAATGAAAGTGTAGTGTAGTGAATAGTGTATTTTGTTAAAATATAATATATTTTAGTGGAAGTGCATAAAAGGAAATTAGTTTTAGATATTGTTCAACAAGTCCTACCACTAACCAACATTACATTATATTTATATAAAAGCACTAGCACTAGCACTTCAAAATCATAATAATAACAATCCTATATACAAATAATGCAATATAGGGCTAAAAACAGGCTGGAGAACTAAGAGTGAGTAAAATATTTCATTTTTCTGTGTATTTTAATTTTACATCCGCATATATTTATGTAGGTACTAGCCTAAACATTTATTTTTATCCAATTTGAAGACATGTAAAAATATGGTATTAGTTTATCATTCTCATAATTATCTAAGATCTTGAAAAAAAAAGCAATATGTATTATTTGTGTTCACTCAAAATGATACTTTTATTTTATTTATCGACAACAATATAACGTAGCAAGTTATTATCCTGCGTCAAAACTTTATTTCTGTCACGAATATAATTATTTTTTTATATTTCTATTCAGAAATATCTGTTCTATTACTTTCTGTTCTCAGAAAAAATCCTTAAAAAATGTTAATATTTTTTACTATGATTACAATATGCACGACTTTTCAAGAGCTGTTTACACAATTTGCACACACTGACTTTTGGTGTTATAATTTTTTTACTTTTTAGAATATATTCATATATTTTACTTTTTCTTGTAGTTAATAGATTGTACTAATAAAGTACATGTAGCAAAAAATGATTCATACCCCTTATTTATGGATTGTTATGTAATTTTTCACAGAATTTTTCGTTTCCATGGTAAAATTTTTATTCTCCACAACAAAGTAAAAATATACAACTTTGTACATGGGTACACTATGACTATTTTTCCTAAACAACTTTTTCTTGTCTATTCAATGGAAAATTTGTACAATTTTTACATGTACTATTTGATTACCTACAATGATCATACTGTAACTTTGAAATTTTTTTCATTTTTGCGTTTTATGTTAACGAACAACTAGTAGTTTATATAAAATGTAACAACATATTATTACAGTGCACAAAATAATAAACAATTTGGCTATCTTGGAATATTTACAAAAATTTTTTAGTGCTCCAAAGGAGGGTTATAAGTTACAATTAACGTACAAAATTTTCAAATTTTTCAATCATTTCTAGACAATAATTATTTACTATTTCTTTTTGTAATTTTTACATTTACTATTTGATTATCTACAATGATCATACTGTAACTTTGCACATTTTTTATTTTGCTTTTTATATAAACAATTAAAAAAAAAAATAGTAATTTATATAAAATGAAACAACATATTACTATAATGCACAAAATAATAAACTATTTAACTATCTTGGAATTATTTACAAACATTTTTTAGTGCTCCTAAGGAGGGTTATAAGTTATAATTAACATACAAAATTTGTTTGATCTTTTCTAGACAATAATTATTTACTTTTTTTTTAAGTTTTATGGTAGTATGTGAAAGTACAGTTCTTGAGAAGAAAAACAAAATGATAAAATTGACATTTGGAGCATATTTAGTATCTTTTATGATTTCTACAAAAAAAGCTTGCGAAGCGCTAAAAAGAAGAACTTTGCATTTTGGAGTTCATAATCGGTCATCTAGTATTCACCATCTAGGGTTAAGGTAGTTGGAATGCTAAAAAAAGGGCTCAAATTATTTTTAAATCATTTGTATAATTGGATAGTGAATAAAATATATGTTACAATGTTTATTTTACATAAAATTTGGTTTAAATTAGGTTTTCTAAAAATTGAATAATCCTTTTGAAAAACATATTTATATAAGCCTTAACCAAATAAATGGTTGCATTTATGAATTAAATCATGAAAAGTATACTTCCTAATCATTTATTTTTTGAGTAGTAGTCCTCAAATAATAATATCATGCACAAAATCGACACAGTTCACGTCTTCAATATGAGCCATATTTTACGTAATAGGGCATATAAATAGCAATATAACACTACAAATAAGAATACAATAACGCAGTATATTACAATAGGCACTTGAAATACTGGTGTCAAAACAACGATGCCAGCTGCAGTGCAAGTCGCGCAGTACAGTATTTATGGCGTTATGTGTAAGGCAAAGGGATTGACTCTGCCCACTAACCCACCATTTTAATTGAGCGGGAAGCCCATATATGGGTTAGATAACGTGTAAAGGGACCAAATGTAATAGGATCGATCCAAACATATGATAAAACAGCAGTTAAGGACAATAAAGGCCATTATGCTCAATTGCGCCGTAATGCGTCCATGATGTTACGGGAAAGTAACGCTATGTGCGGTACGGCGTCTGTGACGTTATAAGGGTTAAAACAGATTGATTTTTCTTAGTTTAATAAAAACTTTTAAACAGCGTATATACTTTTCAAATATCTTAACATTTTGCTTGATAGGTTTGGACCCTTGAACCTTAACAAAAGTTATAGTACCTCAAAATAAAAATGCCTCTGTAAAACTAGGCCAATAAAAGAAAGAAAAAGTGATCTTGAATGTATCAGCATTATCAATTATTAACATTCTACTTATTACCTATATAAGTAGCCTTGTTTTATTTAATAGATTACGTTAACCTAAAATTGTAAGGTCACTTTTCTCTTGTTTAGATTAGATTAGATTTAAATACAATTTTTGATTAGATTTAACCTAACCTAAAATTGTAAAGTCACTTTTCTCCTTTTGCTCTTCTTGTTTTCCATTTGTGTTGTATCCTGTCTTCCTGTCCTCTTCCATCATGAATCTTCCTAAGTGCTGGCTTAAACAATTCAAAAACCACTTCTTCTAACTAGCCAAATTATCTAGCCATATGTACTTTCTCTCTAATTGTCTGGCCCTAGAAATTGTACCCCTAGGCCTAACCTCTAAACCTGCCATATCTGATATGCCTTATATATCTACATGCACAACAAAATCCTGGAAATATCTAATGGTCACTCCCTTCACATCCTTAATCTGTACAAAGAAGAACGTAATAAAACTGTTACTAGGCTATTTGCCTGCTATGAACTGATCATATCCACCAATCCCCATCTTCTCAATGAACTTACCAATACTATTACCACTGCCAACAACCTGCTAACCAAACTCAACCAAATCGAACTAAAAAACTTTCCAAACTCTATTCCTTAAAATTAGGCCTAACCTTGAATCCAACTATCCTCTTATAGGTCCAAAACCTAACCTAGCCGACCTTCTTAATATAACCACACCCATTGGCCAACTCCCTGTTCTTCCCAAAAAACTGTGTACAAACTCCTCTACCAACTATATTAAACCTTCCCCCCAAGTGTCAAACCTACGGAAATAGTCAATCCTTCCAACCATTCCGTGTATAACCTTTCAAATCATACACTCTCCGAACCTGAACTGAGCATTTTGTCCAAAGGCCTTACTTTCACTCCTACTTCTCACCTAGGCCAGTTCTCCATGTTATTTCCTTTGGCCATAACCTGAAGTTGAAGATGTTTTTTGAAAACAACACCTTCAACCCTAATCCAATGAGCCTGCTTGAAACCTGCCTAGCGTGCTTCGAACCTCCTTTCAGCTTGGACCCACTACCATTACTTCCTGACCATCCTATTGAACTTTACCTTAACTTCATCCTCCAAAAAGTATCAGATCCTCAGTTCTTTTTCCAGCTTTGACCCATTACCATTTTTTCCTGACCATCCTATTGAACTTTACCTTAACTTCATCCTCCAAAAAGTATCAGATCCTCAGTAGTAGTAAAATACATGGGGTTTGAGGCTCACTTTTCTGGCCTCTGATTGGTCGAGAGCGGTCACGTGACTTTTTCAAGATGGCGGCGCCAGTGGTGCCCAACCCTCCCTGTGGGAATTTTCCCTCCCAAAAATTTCCCTCAAATTCCTAAATTTCCCTCCAAATTCCCACATCATACTATTATAACATACACTCTTTATTCCTAACTTTTTCCATGTTATACTATATAAAATGAACTTTTTTGTCTAATATGACGTCTTTCCCTTCCTAAAATTCCCTCCAAATACCCTCATCCAAGATGGCGGCCTTTATACTACGTAAAGTACACTATAGTAAATGGCTAACGCGTCGTCTGCTGGCCGAGCGCGCATGCGCGTTGTTACTCTAATCATATATACACTATAACAAATTTAATATTTCATATACTCTATGAAGCGCATGTGCGGAGACTTGTGCTCGGTGGACAAGCGCGTTACGTAACCACTCATACAGCGTCTGCGAAACTCGGGTATAGGACTCCAGACGCCAGACTGGTTTTCCTGTCGCGACACTCAAGGTTGCCCTTGACGGGCATGCGTGGGAACTACCAACAGCTGTGCGCTCCTACCAACACTCCTAGCAGCGAAACAAAAATATATATTAAACAAATTAGATAAAAAGCTATCAATCCCCCATGGTCCAGTGGTTAGCGTACCCGACTCGACAAAGAGGTGTTGGTCTATGTCCTGTAAGTAATTCAAGATGTACGTCTGTCATTTTTTAACATGGAATTCCATGCCAGTCGGATCTGCGGAACCACTCGGACACAAGGTTGTTTTTTTAATTCGATTGAATTGTGTTCAATTCATAACTAATTGACACTCATTAAACAAACGAACCCAAGAAAATTTACAATTAAAAAATAACAAATGTTGATTTTTTACTCTGTTGCAAATGCACAACCTGGTGGCAAAACATTTAACTACTGTAAGATTTATACATTGGTCCTAGCGTGCGCTCTGATCAGGTTTCCACACTACCCATAAGGTACTGATAACAGTGCGTAGACTCAAAATTCCACACCACCCAAGAGGTACGAGTTCCGGCGCGTTAGGAGAATTTTTATGGGCTCCTTCCCTATAGGCATATCCCAAAAAAAAAGACCTAACCGAAAATAAAAAAAAATTAAAATAAAAATAAAAAACATACAATAAAAAACAAGTCAGATAA
>JAQJVL010010985.1:0-10388 GCA_035578905.1 Stictocephala bisonia
TCACGATTTTCTTTATTATTAAATGATACATTTATTTTATTAAATAATTTTTATACCTTTTTACTAAATTTATTTTTTAGCTTATGTAAAAAGTAATAAATCATTATTATGATTTTCAAAATCTTAAAATCATTGCAATTCCCTAGCAATAACAAATTCTAATCAAAGAACATTATTTTGCCCATTGCAATGGCGTTTTTAAATTATTATGAGAAAATGTATAGTTTGTATTGCATCAAATTTTACAAAGTCAATTACTTATTTGTGATATATTTTATTAATTTCATGCAAGATTTTACTTTAAACTGTGTTTTATTCATATAATTTTGGTTTTGATCAGTATTATCTGATATTTATGACCCCTTATTATATTAGTTATAGATATCTCATGTGATTACAATATTAGCGCCAGTAATTTGGTCAGTGAGGTCTGCCACTACAGCTGGTTTCAACTGCATTACATTTACATCGGACTACACTAGCGCTCCACAATGGACCACAAAACAACTGACAGTTAAATACGCAAAGTTTAATTGAATTAGAAATCTATTTGAGTGTATATAGAAATCAATGGTATAACTAACTTGTAACAGTAAGGACCGATCTCTTGTACTGCAGGCCTAGCCCCTTGCATGACTTCAGCAGGGTTGGTGATATTAAATACATATATGTTGAAGTCAAAAGCAGGAAGTTGGGCCCAAAGTCTTCTGGAGTCTTTGCCTTCAGCTAGAGTGACTTGCTAAAACAAAATATAAGCTCAAAATTACTATCATACCTACGTGCTCCAGTCATATCAACAGGGATACTAACGAAGAAATAGTTGAAAGAGTTCAAGTCAAAAGAAGTGGTGGATTTCTGCATGGATTTTCCAATTCCCAGCTCCTATAGTTTAGACCATAATATATTTTTTTTAAGATTTTGAGAAAAAGAATTATAATAAAATCTGATCCTAGAATTTCTTATTTCCTGCTGGATTCTGTTTCTTAACCATTTATTAACAGCCCAGTCCTGGGAAGAGTTTGTCCGTTTAGCACGACGAAAACTGAGTCTCGTAAAAATAAACAGAAGTCGCATCCAGTAGTGCACACAAGGAACGTGTGCCGAGAAGTTAGTTCTCCAGTTTTCCGTGTAGATGGCCGAGCAAACACCTTGTTGAGTCCCTCTCCCTATATTACCCCCAAATACTCAGAGATAAGTGAACTAATGATTAATTCAGAGTTAAATAGACGTACATAAGTCGTAATCTATTTATAAAAATCTTTTCTTTTTTTATTTTTTTTATTCTTTATTGCCATAAACACAATACATTGTTGTATAGCACGCGTCAAAATTAAGTAAAGTTAAACAAACAAATAGGTTAAAACAAAAATATATATATATATGTGTGTGTGTGTGTGTGTGTGTGTGTGTGTGCGTGCGTGCGTGCGTGCGTGCGTGCGTGCGTGCGTGCGTGCGTGCGTGCGTGCGTGCGTGCGTGCGTGCGTGCGTGCGTGCGTGCGTGTGTGTGTGTGTGTGTGTGTGTGTGTGTGTGTGCGTGCGTGCGTGCGTGCGTGCGTGCGTGCGTGCGTGCGTGCGTGCGTGCGTGCGTGCGTGCGTGCGTGCGTGCGTGCGTGCGTGCGTGCGTGCGTGCGTGCGTGCGTGCGTGCGTGCGTGCGTGCGTGCGTGCGTGCGTGCGTGCGTGCGTGCGTGCGTGCGTGCGTGCGTGCGTGCGTGCGTGCGTGCGTGCGTGCGTGCGTGCGTGCGTGCGTGCGTGCGTGCGTGCGTGCGTGCGTGCGTGCGTGCGTGCGTGCGTGCGTGCGTGCGTGCGTGCGTGCGTGCGTGCGTGCGTGCGTGCGTGCGTGCGTGCGTGCGTGCGTGCGTGCGTGCGTGCGTGCGTGCGTGCGTGCGTGCGTGCGTGCGTGCGTGCGTGCGTGCGTGCGTGCGTGCGTGCGTGCGTGCGTGCGTGCGTGCGTGCGTGCGTGCGTGCGTGCGTGCGTGCGTGCGTGCGTGCGTGCGTGCGTGCGTGCGTGCGTGCGTGCGTGCGTGCGTGCGTGTGTGTGTGTGTGTGTGTGTGTGTGTGTGTGTGTGTGTGTGTGTGTGTGTGTGTGTGTGTGTGTGTGTGTGTGTGTGTGTGTGTGTGTGTGTGTGTGTGTGTGTGTGTGTGTGTGTGTAATAGCCTACACAGGAGTCGTTGAAATATTTGATTTTTAGTGCGCAATCATCTCCAAAAACTCCGATACGCTATAGAAAGCTGCATTGACGAAAAAGCGCCGCAATTTCATCTCAAACAGTGTTCCGTTGGACTCGCCTCTTATATCTTCCGGTAACGTGTTGATCAGCTTGGTCCCTACTTCGGACGGCAGAGCTTCGTAAGCCTGGAGCCTATGCTGTCCGGTTCTGAGCATGTTCCTCCCCCTGGTGTTGTCCCTTCCCCTTGTTAGTGTATATTTATTTGTACAGTATCGAACTGTTTCAAACATATAAAGGGACGGAAGTGTTAGCATGTTTAACATTTTAAAACTATTTCTGCAAGAATCTCTAAATCCCAATTTTGCAATAATTCTCACAGCCTTTTTTTGTAAAATAAAACATCTCAAAAAATTAAATCTTGCACAACCCCCCCACAACGTAATTCCATACAATAGGTGTGTATATATAAGACCGTAATAGGCCATTTTCAATAATTGGGTGTTACAAAACTGTGCCAAATGTCTAAGTGCATAAATGCCAGAGGATATTTTATCACATATAGCATCTATGTGTGCATTCCACGTAAGTCCTCTGTCAAGGTGTATTCCTAGAAATTTGGTCTCATTTACTTCTTCAATTTCAGTATCATTGAGTATTACTGATGGACCGCATTCTTGGAGTGCTCTACGTCCAGAAAAAAGTATGTAATTGGATTTTGACTCGTTTGTTTGTAAATTAATGTCTAATAAAGATTGAATACAAACGTTCAAATCAATAAAACTTTGTTTTTCCAATGTTTCTTTACAATTTCCGTGGAATGTTATATTTGTATCATCAGTGAATTGTACCATCTGACCTTCGGTCAATGAGGACTTTAGATGATTTACATACAATAAGAAAATGACTGGGCCAATGATAGATCCCTGTGGGACACCATGCTCAACAGTCATACTTTTTGAAAGAAATGTGTTTATTTCCACTTGTTGTGAGCAGTTGTGAAGATATGATTTCAGCCATGAGAGTGGAATTTCCCGTATGCCACTATTGTGTAATTTTGAAATTAGAATTTTGTGATTTACACAGTCGAAGGCTTTGGACAAGTCCAAGAAAACACTAAGACTAGATTCTCTTCTGTCCAGTGCTTCCATGACCGTATCAACTAGTTTAGTTACAGCCTCAATCGTGCTTTTCCCTTTTCTAAAACCAAATTGTTCATTATTGAGGATTTCAAATTGATCAATAAATGAAAGAAGTCTATGTAGGAACAATTTTTCAAAAACCTTACTAACAATTGGGAGAATTGATACGGGTCTATAATTATTTACAGAATTTGTTTCCCCTTTTTTAAAAATAGGGATAACCTTAGCTTTTTTCATCAGGCTTGGAAAATAACCAGATTCAAATGACAGGTTAACTAGTTTGGTTAATGGGTTCAGTAGATTATGAAAACACTGTTTAAGGAGCCATGCAGACACACCGTACGTATCCGTCGAATGCATTGGCTTCAAGTCCTTGAACATTCCAGCCACCTCCTCCTCCACCACAGGAGCCAACCACATGGATGCCTGTACATCCATTGCAGGGACTCATATCTATTTCAGCCATATGAAAGCGACCTCTGTTTCTCATTTTCTGTGCAATAATTTCAATTTAACAAAGTTCATACCTATTAAATCTCAACACCACAATGAAGATAATGTTAACAGACACGGTATAAAAATATGACAAATAATAAGGTTAACGTATATTGTCGTCTCAGCTTCAAAATCCTACTGTATTGTACTACCGGTTTCGGAGCAACAACTTCATGGTTACGTCCACTGTACGTTGACAAACACTTAAAATCAGTCACATTAAAACATTGTACATATAAATTACAAAACACACGATAACACGTCCAGCCGGTATGATGGTCAGATCCGGAAACTTTTTTTTTTTTTTTTTTTTTTTTTTTTATGTGTTAATTTCCTTTATAAATGTTTGACGACGTACAGTGGATGTGACCATTGAGTTGTTGCTCCGAACCCGATGTTGTAGCTGAAGACGACAAAGGTAAGCTAACCTTATTATTTATATCATATATATCAGCTCAGGAGGCTTTAACAATGAATTAATAAAAATATGTCCCCTTTGTTAGCTAGATACACCATTTATGTATCTATATAATTAATTAAACTACATTTTACGACAAAATACATTAGTATATATAATTATGTTGTATTAATAATATACTTTGAGTCGACAAAATAATTGATATAAAAAAAACCTTAACTACTATGTTGGAATTAGTTTTCATTTAGTTTTAATGTTAAAACAATGTCATTTGTTTGTTCTCATTTGAACTTGTATGATAAATATTATTTGTGGAGTTGTAACTGCCTTATATAAAGTACTTACCATGGCTACGACCTTGTCCAAGATGTAAGGGAAGGCGAGCCACCCCAAGGATACGGTCACCGCCAGCACCCCTACTCCTGTCTTCGCCCAGGAACCCGGGGGTGTAGCAGCAAGTCGTTCCTTCACCTTTGACCCTGCCTTCTGAATTACTTCAGAACTGATCATCTTGAAGACCACACTCTAATGTAGGATTATACTATACAAATATTTTTAGGATTGAGTTTTGATTGTATTTTTAAAATAATAACTAGTTGCCTGTTATTTTACGGACCTTATCCGTTAATTCGCTACCACTACTTTTTTTGTTTTTTCAGGTTATATTATGTTTGTTTAGGTTGCGTTAGGTTATGTTAAGTTTGGTTAGGTTATGTTTGGTTTGGTTATGTTAGGTTAACCTAAGTTATGGTTATGGTAGTAAATTAACGAAAAAGGTCATATTTAACATTATAAATATTTAGTAATATACTTTAAAAAATACAAAAAAATGCGAAACAAAGATTATTGTAAAAAACTACGAGTTATTGATACTGTATAAAGCAGTCTTAGCTAAATTTATTCATTAAATGTGTCCATTTACAGAAATATTTAAGCTGCAAATAAAATCACTAAATTCAATCCTTTATTTATATTATTAATTTAATAGATGACGCAATATGTCCTAATAATTGAGATCGCCAAAAAAATAAGCAAAATAAGAATGTATATACAAAAAATCTGTTTATGATATACTACGTATTATTTAAAATACTTTATACCAATTTCGAATCAAATAAAAGTCATCCCAAATAAACTTTTTATTATATGAATATATTAATTATTCTTAGAAAAATATTTAGAATTCAAATGAAATTTTGTTTTGCAAATTAAGATAAATTTTTAACAGAATTTTAGTAATAGAATGAATTTTTCAATTGACGTGTCTACAGGAGGTCTAAATGGTGACTCCAGAACATACAAAATTCTTAAAAATTTTTCTTAATAGTAATCTAAAATGAACAATCTATACTAATAATATCCTGTGTTGTTTAAGGGAAGTATTATTTGTTTTGAACATTATACTGTTGACTGCAAAACGTCGATTGCAGTTTATCACGGCTACTTTATCTCTTTCGGCCGTTATTTGGGGCAGTTCTTCCTATTCTGAATCAATTTTCAAACTTTGAAAAAACATTATGATTAATAACCAAATCAAAACATACAGCTTCCTGTACACCTATTTTTAAATCAGTTATAAACAGTTCCAGATCTTTACAAACTATCGGTTTGTAAATTCAAACAAACGGTCATTTAATACAGAAAATGTTCAGCACAAAGTCACATAATAAAGAGTCACGGCCCAGCGAGTGAGGGGGTTGGCACGCGAAGCGTGCAGGGGTGTCCCCTAGTATTAAATAAATTAATTGTTATCCGTTTTAATATTGACATTATACACTTGACTAAACATCTAACATATGTTAGTTAATATAACTTAAGATAATATACATGACCTGTCATATGTTAGTAAGAGAAAGTATCACTGTTGTAAATAAATATGTGATGAATAAATTGAATTTATATTTACGAAAAATACAATGCTTTATATATTATAGGTTTATATTTGTATCCCGTTCATTTGATAGGGATTGTATTTAATAGGTATACAAATAATAACAAATGTATATAAAGACAAGTTCCGTGTGAATCAGTTGACAGTAACAGTAAATACAACTGTAGATTCGCTTACCTCGGGGGAACAATGGGTCTGGCTGTTTGGGCCCGGCTGATGCCATATTTGTACGTTCTTGGTCTATCAATGTTAAACAGCGTGATTTATTTATAAAACAGACGTAACCGTTCGGTGTCGTCTATTACCCATGCAAATTGTGGGGTGCAAACATCCCCAAGGCTCAACAATCACTGTGGCCTTTCTCGATGGTAATTTATTTTCTCTATATCAAAGCTTTAATTTTCTGAAGTATTTAATTAAAGTGTTAAAATATGCTTTGTACACTGTTTGCCTTAATTATTAATTTCCTATTATTAAACTTATATATAAAAAGTGCAATGTTCGTAACAAAAATTCCCCAAATCAATTTAAATTGGAAATAAATACTAAATTGTAATTCTGTGTTTGTTTATTTATTAATATATTGATGATATTGGATTTACACTAATTCCATAAATAGTCTTTGTAATCAGATTTTAATACATATTTTGTTACACGTATTATAAGTTTTTTTTATTTTATTTATTTCAGAAATATCTGTTTATTTCCTTTATTTTCTTTAATATTTGCTGCTCATTCTATATCTTTTATATAGTTTTATTTATTTTGTTTCTATTGGTGTTCTTTAAATTATATATAATACATTTATGTCTATATTCTTTGCATTACTGTTAATATTTGTTACTTATTTCATATCTGCTGTAACGTGTTACTTTTTTTCTGTTTGTATTCTGTAAACGTTATATGTATTATGAATATAGTTGTATTTAATGTGCGTTATTTTTAATATTTTGTACTTATTTTATGTTAAGTGAAGTGTTTTTTTTATTTCTGTTAATATTCTTTAAATTTTATGCATGTTATTAACATATATTTAATGTTAGATTTGTTACTATCAATTGTTTTATACTATCATTGAAATGTTTAAATATTGTAAGGAAGAGATAAGTGACAAAATATGTATGGTATTTTTTCTTTTATACATAGGCTAGAAGCAAAAATTGCAATGGGCAATTATTAGTTTATTTAAGTAAATAAATAAATAATGTGTGTAATTAAATCAACTGTACAATGATCTGGAGGAATTACCAAGGTTCAATTACACCAACTACATTTTTTTAAATTTTTAATAACAAACTATTAATATATTTCCTGTTTATAACAATACAAGTAAATATATGTTCAAAGCGGTAATTTTTGTAACATAAATATTGGTTGACTGTAAATGGGTTATTACTTATCACGTAGCTTAACTTATTTCAGCTAAAACTATAACTACAATAATCGAGAAGAACAAATTGGAAAGAAAAATAATAATTATATATTTAATCTACATATAGTCAATTAAAGATTTAAACAATTTGTGCTCAGTAAAAATGGAATAAGCATTTATTTCTTATTCCACAGGATTATTACAAGTAACATTACAAAATTCACTTATCGGTATTTTCTCTAGTATTTGTATGGATTGAAAATATAATTTGAACTATTTTTTATTATTTAGTTTCTTTAATAATGAATTATTCAGGATACTGAATTTAAATCTTAAAATTAAATTTAAATGTCTTTATTGCATTTGGGAAATACTTTTTGTATACAAATGGCAATGTTAGAACACCATAGTTCTCCCTTACACCTAACCATTACTATTAATCATTTTACATTATTTTAACTTTACAAATAATTGATATTTTAATTGGTAAATAAAAATTTGAAAGTGGGTAAATGAATAACTGAATAAATTATATAGCAGGAAGAGTATGAAAACTACAATAATTGATTATTAAGTGAAAATAAAATAGCAATAATATTACACCTATAAGCATAATTTATTTTTATGGTTCAGAAAGTGCATTTCACACACAACCTTGGAAAAAATAAGTAAACAATTTGATTCTTTTACATAAAGATAAGGTCAAGTAAACAATACCAAAGAATTTTCACAGTTTGATAGTACGACAAAGACTTATTTTAGTTACAAAATACTTTTTTGATTAATAGTTATCATTCTTTTGAAATAATGTAGTCATTTCTTTCCTCAGTTTATCAATATCGTCTTGCACTGTTTGGACTTCTTCATATGTCGGAAGGTCTGATACAGTAGAGGTATCCTCTTTACCCCCATAGGAATTTGATATATAATGTTCAAGGAAATCGCCTCTTAAAGGAACATTCTCGTTCCCAACTTTATTTGCTTGTGATCTTTTCATTTCAGAAGTGATTATGTGTTCGTTCTTTAAATTTTCAGATACTTTATGATTGTTTGATATATTTGAGTCCATATCATTTTGTAAACTATGTTCTGATTCAACAAACCTGTTTGGTTTAGCCTTGGTATTCTGATATTCTTCCTGTATTTTTGAAAATGTATAATTTCCTTTATCTGAGGAAGAATGTTTCAACAAGTTAACTGTGTTAAGCCCATTGTTATCTCTTTCTTCATTTGGCAATTGATCATTTACAATAGTGTTTCTTCCTGTTTCAATTCCTCCCGTCCCATGCGGCTTAAAGATTGTGTTCATATTGTCCTCGTGACCAAATCCCTCCTTAAGTTCGTGAACTTTGTCCCTCCTGGTGTTGCGGTACTTGAGTACCGCTGCGGTGGCACTCAGACCCACCCCAGCCACCACGGCCACCCACTTGATGACGTCAACTGCTCTCATTGGTCGAAACAATGAAGCTTCCAGCATCCCCATTAGATCTCTATCTAGGTCCAGCAACTAGACAATTGTTACAATTGAGAAATTTTTCTCTCCACAGCAAAAAAAAAGTTATAAATAACTTCAATTGCAAGGTTTTTAAGAAAAAAATATTATCATGAATTTGCATTCACTTTGCATGAAATTGTGACCCATTAATTTATAAAAGATATAAATATTTGTTTACAAAATCCAGTAAATGTTTACCCAAGTAAAACCAGAAACACAAAAATAAAAGTGCTGATTTTTAATAAATTTTAATATACTTACAGTAATTGAGTCACAATCTTTTGACTGACTAGTGTACACAAACCTTACAGTTAAAGTAAGTGGAAATTTTAGCTGCCTTTGTTTTAATTGGTTTAATTGTGTGATAAAAATGTAAATTTGTATAAAAATACTAAATATATTTATTGAAGGTGAAATGATTGAGAATAAACTTAACTGCATGCCAAAATAATATTACTATTTTTTACAATATCAATATTATTTATTAATTTTTTAGTAAAGAATTAGCTCATATAAACTAACTAACAATTTTTTCAATAAATATACATTTTTTTGACAAAATTACTTAAAATGTTTTGCTGATTAACATAAAAAGTAAACATACACTTGCTAGGTTCAAGAAAAACTATTTTTTTCAAAATAATTAAACCAAAAATTACCTACTTCTTCAGCCCAAACTAGAGGCAGAAGAGTGCGCCTCAGCTGCTGAGTAACGGTCACGTATGGTATTGGTTTGAGGTCCATATTGAGCTGAAGTCGCTTCCTCAGCAGAAGAGGACTGCCACTAATCTGAGAAATTACTCCAATAAATCTTTCTGTTGTGTTCTTCTATTTTAATTTACTTATTTATACACGTAATACGATATTATAACCAATTAAATTTGATTATTTCAACTAAGTGTAAAGTTCACCTTTAGGTATTTCCTGCTTTCCATGTTCATTTTCATTTTAAAATTTAAAAAAAAAAGATTAAAATGAGTTACAAATTATTTCTATTTTGAAAGACTGCGTGTTAACTCAAGAGAGTGCAAGAAATAGGACTAATTAATTATAAAAGTTTATTAATTATAAGTTTTTTTACAAGTTGGCCTAAAAATCCAGTTTATGGTCTCCTAAACCCTAAAAGTGTTTTTTTTTTTCGGAAAAAATGTTTGTGTCTATCTTTATGTGTGTCTGTCTTTGTGTATGAGCATTTCGCTGGAGACGAAAACGGACGGATCAATATTTATTAATTTTGGTATGTAGGTGTATTTAACCAATATCTCCAGACCGTTCTTTCACTTTTTTATTTTTATGGGCAATAACATAAAAAAATAGATTTTTCTCAAAAAAAGCTCTAACGATTTTGATTAAATTTTCAGAAAAGATGGAAACTACAATTTAAAATATTTTAGCAAAGACCGCATCTC
>JAQJVL010010986.1:0-10393 GCA_035578905.1 Stictocephala bisonia
TCAATATCCCCAATTACTTTTGCTAAAATCCTGAGTGAATTTGATTAGTATATAATAAAAATTTAGTCGAAATAACAAAAAAACAAATTCCGGCTCAACCAACGAGACGTGAACTGATCAGACTGGGGGAAGTATTACCAAACACAGGAAATCACATTACGGCGATAACTTTTTGATTTTTGCTTCTTTCCCCAAACAACAATATTTAGTTTAAGACGATCTTCCAAATAATAAATTTTCCGAAAATTAGTGGAAATTAGCAAAAAACATTATTATAGTTTTTTATAAAATCCCAAAAATGACTTCCGCGAAACCCCTCAAAAAACAAATGTTGGAACAAAAGGGGAGGTTTTGACTGAAAGTGGGGAAAAATGCCGATTGTACCGTCAAAATTTAAATTTCTGCGTCAAATTGCCCTTTTTGGACCATTTTTCTGGCCTTGTTTGGGTCGAGAGGGTCCGTGATTTTTCCCAAGATGGGGAATTCCCCCAAATTTCCTAATCATTTTTTTAAACCTAAATTTCCCTAAATTTCCCCAAATTTCCCCCCAAACCCCACATCATATATAAAAAGAGGGAACCTTGTTATACTATAAAAAATAACTCTTAACCTAATTTTTTTCCATGTTAAACTATATAAAAGCATGTTAATTTGTTATACATTAAAAACAAACTTTTTCCATTTTTATTTAAAATAAAATGAATTTTTTTGTCCAATAGGCGTCTCTCCCTCCCGCCCAATTTCACCCCCCCGTGGGAAAAATTCCCTTTCCAAAATTCCCTCCCCCAATGGCGCCTTATACTATAAAAATGTACACTTTAACTATAAAAAAGAATTTTTTTGTCCATATGGTTTTTTTTCCATTTAAATATAAAATGCATTTAACCTTTTATACTATAAAAATACATTTAACCTAACTTTTTACATGTTTACTATATAAAATGCCTTTTTTGTCCAATATGAGTCTTTTTCCTGTTAAATATAAAAATGAACTTTTTTTTGTCCAAAAGGCGTCTTTCTCCCCTTCCCCCCCAAAAATTCCCTATCCAAGAAGGGGGTTTTTATACTAATAAAATACACTATAATAAAGGGAAAACGGCGTCTCTGGGGGCGCCAGCGGGGGAAAATTGCTACTCGTGGATTATTCCTTATACCTATAACAAATGAATTAGGGTGACCCCCGCAGCGCCCTAGGGGAAACGCGATGCAGGGACCTGGGGGGCATCAAGTGCGCGGGTGACGCAGGCCAGGGACTTTGCTATCTTGGCAATTACACCAAACAAAGAAATATTTCTGCCCGGGCTTTATCGTGTTACACATCACTTGATCAAAGTTATATGTGGAGTGTCCATGCGGGTGTTTAAATGAAAAAATAATAAAAGGGCCCCCCCCAGCTGTTAAAACCCGCTTCCTTTTACCCAAGCATGTTTTACACCCCCGTGTTTGACAATCTTTTTTAATAATATCGAAAAATTAATTAAAATTTGATATTCTTCCTTCTGATCATTTATTAAAAAGTATACACTGGATGACATAACAAAAAAAAAAAAACAAAAAACCCCCCCAAACTAAAACAAAAAAATTTTAAAACAAAAAACACTAACATACACTTCAAACATAAAAATTAATAACAACAAAAATTTGCAAACAATATAATTCCAGGTATTTTAACAAGTTAAGTATCAAAAAAATTTTCGACAAAAATGTATATACACAATCCCGACCCAAAAATGGAGAACCTAAAAAAAAACAACCTTTGAAGACCCCTTTTCCATTATAACAAAAGGGCCCCTTGTCACCTCCCCTACCCATAAGAATCTGACTGACCCCCTACCCACCCAATATATACAAACCAAAATTCATAAAAACCTTATTGACCCCCTCCCTCCCCAACAAACAGTACCCTCGATAGACCCCCAATTCCAACAAAAAACATTGACTGCCCCATCTACCCACCAAATAAATAAAAAACCCATCCACTAGCCTTTGACGCCCAACCCCCCCTTGAAACAAAATACTTTTTAAAACCCCTCCCACCAAATTAAAATAACCCACGCTACATACAAATTTTGATTGACCATAAATCAATACACAAAAAACTTGTTTGATACCAAAAAAAAAAATAAAAAAACCCAATTGAACCAACCTTCCAAAGAAAAACTTTTGAAGGACCATGACCAAAGAAAAAAAAATATAAAAAACAAACCAACACTCTGCAACAAGACTTTTGATTGACCATCTACTACCCTACACACACAGTACTTCGATAGGGCATCACCCCCCCCCAAACATAAGATTTTGATGCCCAAACCTACCCCCCAAATTAAGAAACCACACTCTACTCAAGATTTTGATTGCCCTTTACCCCCCAACCACCACCCCCTGATAGGCCACCCCCTCCCCAACACATAAGACACCCGACTACCCCCTACCCCCCTAAATACTAACTAACCACACCTACATACAAGACTTTTTGATTGACCATCTCCCCATCAACACAACGCCCCTCGATAGGCCACCCACCCCCCAAAATAAGAAACCCCGACGCCCCACCTACCCACCTAATATACTAGATAACCCCCTTAAACAAGCTTTTTGATTGACCCCCTCCCTACCAACACACCAAGTCCCCTCGATGGGCCCACCCAATTTCCCCAAAAAAGACACTAAGACCACTCCCCCCAACAAATATACAGAAACCCACACTCACAATAGCCTTTGACAGACCACTCCCCCATTGAACATTACTTTTGACCACCTCCCCCACCTAATTACTAGACCAACCAACCTTAAATACAAGACCTTTGATTGACCCCCCCTTTACCCAACAAACCTTTCCCTCGATCCACCCCCCCTTCCAAAAAAAGACATCTCACGACCATCACCATAATATATAGACACCACACCTTACATACAAGCCCTTTGTTTGCCCCCCTCCCTACCCAAACACACCAGTCCCCTCGATACCCCCAAACATTCCCCAACACAAACACACCGACTGCCCATACCCACCAAATATTAGAAAACCCAAATTACTACAACCCCTTTGATTGACTATACCTCCCCAACACACACATCCCCTCAAGGCCACCCCCTTCCAACCAATAACACATTGACTGACCATCTACCCACCTAAATACGAAACCAACTCTAAAATGCCCCTCTTGACAACCATCACCCCCTTGACACATAATACATTAACCCCCTCCCCACCTAAATACTAACTAACCACACTCAATAAAAGATTTTTTATTGACCATTCCCTACTAAAACACAAAAAAAATTTTTATCCACTAACTTAACAAACAAATGTCGATTGACACCCCCCTTTCCCCAAAAGCATAAGATTTTTAAAGGGCCCATCGCCCAAAGATACAAAAATATGATAAACAAACCCCACACACCGACATACAAACTTTTGATTGCCCATTCCCTCCCCAACACACATAGTTCGATAGGCCACTTACCCCCAAAAAAAAGAAACAAACTCCCTCCAAAAAATTAAAAACTTCCTACCATATAAACTCTCCTCCCCCAACCCCTACCTTACCACAGGCATTTTTAATACCAATCCCAAAACCGCAAAATACATTTGACAGATACCTATTAACGTACAAGATTTATCACCTTAGAAATTAAATAAGGTTTTAGTGTCTTTTCCACCATCCAACACCATGTACAAACACTCCAAATCAAACCCCATATCCTTGAAGACTTTATAATTATTAACACAGTTATTTTAAGCCAACTCCCCTAAAACAATGTTTTATTGACAAAACCTACTTTACATACAAGACTTACCCCTCCCCAACCCACTTAGTTTTTCCCTACTTACTAAAAACATTATTTCTTTTACTTCCTACCCAAATACTAAACCCCAGGATTGCCAATATACTCAAAAAACACGTTTTTGATGGGCCCACTACCCCCCCAACCATAAGACATTAGCCCACCTACACTTAATATCTAGATAACCACATCTAATACAAAAATTTGATTGCCATCACCTACTAAACACACAAAACGTTTTTAAAAAAAAACCCACATATAACACAAGCCCTGTTGATAGCCCAACCCCCTTCCCAAAATAAAACCTTTGATAGATCAACCGCACCCCCAAAATCATACTTAAAATACCATCAAACCCCAAAAAGGGCCGTCTCTTATAGCCCCCCATCTACTAAATAGGGAAACACTTGATTAACCATCGCCTCCCCAAACATAGCCCCTTTAGACCACCCAACCCCCCGAACAAAAAATTTTTAAAGACCACTTATTTTAAATAAAAGACGCCCATACATCTACATAGAATATTTTGAAATCCCCACTATAAATACACAAAAAAACATTGTTTGATCAAACCTATTTATAAAAACAAAACTGCGACATCACCCCCACCCCCCCAAAGCATGTTTTTAAAACCCACCTCCCAAACATAAAAAAAATCATGATAAACAAACTACACATTTGCGACATCATTAATATACCAAATACCGAAAATTCCATTGAAATACCCCTACCTATCGAATAAATTCCCAAAACCGGAAAAGACTTAAATTTTTCCCACCCCCAAACTAATCAAACAAATTTTTTTGAAAAATCCCCTTCCCAAAATATGGGGACCTACCAAAAAAACGACTTGCACCACAAAAAAAAAAATTTATGTTTAAAAACCCCCTATTTAAAATACGACCCAACCCAACACCATACAATCATGACTTAAAATCCCCCCCCAAACCCAAAAAACATTCTTGATGGCCCTATGCTCAATTTCTCTTGATAGATATCCACCCCAAAAATTACATAAAACCTTTTTTTGACCACCCAAAACAATGAACAAAATACCTACGAACATCCAACACTCTTGATTACCCCCCCACCTAAATCAACCCAAAACACCTCGATAGACTACATAATAACCATTTTATAAAACCCTTAGATTGACCCCCAAATTCATGAAAGACCTAAATACCAAAAATACAACTTGATTGACCCCCCACCCCACCCAAACACCATTTTCTTGATTTTCCAATCACCCCCCATAAAAAAGCTTTGTAGACTATCTACTTAAATACAAAATTTCATTGAAACCACCTATAACAACAAGTCCTCGAAGATCACTTTAAATACCCCTTTAAAAAAACCTTTGATTGACCCAAATTCGGTTGACCTACCCTACCAAAAACGACTTTACCCCCTTCCCCAAAACATAAGATTTTTTTTTTTAAAAGGAACCCACCAACATCTACCAACCCCCATAAAAACATGATTAACAGTTCCCCACCTATCAAAAAACATCGATCCCCCCAAAAATTACATAAAATTTTATTGATCCAAATTTAAATTCATGAAAAACCCTTCCAAACAAAAGACTAACCCCCACAAAAACAAGCTTTATGTATAACCCCCATTTTAAAATACGTCCAACACCATAAAAATCATGATTAACAGTCCACCCCCCCTACTCAACAACAAACCTTGATAGTCATCCCCCTAACCCTTACATAAAGCCTTTGTTGATCAAATCCCCAATTCATGAAAAACCATCCCCCTAAACATAGACTTAACCCCCCCAAAAAAAAGCCTTTATTATAACCCCCTACTTAACATACTACCAAAACCAAAATATGACTTAAATCCCACCCACCTATCAAAACACAACACCCTGTAGATCATCCACCCAACCCCTTCTAAAACCCTTTTATGCCACCAAACCTAACAACCCATACCTACCTTTAACACCCAAAACCTTACTTACCCCCCACCTTCCCAAAAAAGATAGACTACGTAACTACCCTTACATAAACCCTTTGATTGCCCCCAACCCTCGAAAGACCCACCACCAAAAATACAATTGATTGACCCCTCCCCCACAAATTTCTTGAAGACCAAAACCCCCCCCATAAAAGACTTTTTTCAGAATTTATTAAAACAAGCTTACTATAAAAGACAATTAATAAGGGTTTAGTTATCATTACCTATCTAACACAAAGTACCAAAACACCCTAAAAAACCCATAACCCTACCTTCCTTAGTAAGACATGTTTACCCAAAAACACAGTTACTTACAGACCAAAATCCCTCCCAACACATAATATTTTTTACAGACAACCCACGTACATACAAACTTACCCCCCCACCTAAACAACCCAAAAGACCCAACCCCAAAACTTCCCTAGAGACCTTGGTTAGTCGCCCACCAAATAACTATAAAACCTTGATACACTTTCCCTTTAACATTACTAAAAACCGTATATTTCCCCCCAAACACCAAACACACATGACTCTTAAAAAGACCAATCCCCCCTCCTTGCACACAAAATCCTTGGAAAAACCTACACCCCCCTCCCTAAACAAAACTCCCAGGAAATACCCCTCCCCCCTAAAAACACTATTTGCTTCATATAAACGTTTTAAAATAACATTATTACATGTAAATAGGTTTAATTGCAAAGACCTAAATGTTCCTAAAATTCTGTTTTCTCAGAAATATGGAAACCCTTGGTGAAAAAATCCAAAAAACATAGAAAATAAAAACAGTAGTAGTTTTTATAAATTTCGCTATACAAATAAAAAAAAAAAAGAGAAAAGTTAGTTTTTAAAAAAAATGAACATAAAAAAATTAGGTTTAAAAACAAGAACAAAGAAAAAGTTGGTTTAAAAACAAAGAAAAAGAAAAAGTTAGTTAAAAAACAATGAACATAGAAAAAGTTAGGGTTAAAAAAAAGAACAAGGGAAAATTAGGTTAAAAAAAAAAACATAGAAAATTGGGTTAAAAAAAAAATTAAAAAACAAAAAAATTAGGTTTAAAAAAATGAAAACAAAAAAATTGGGTTTGAAACATCAGAAAAGTAAGTTACTTTTCCGAAAATTTTTAAAATTTAAAAAAAGCAAAAAAATTCCCCTTTTTGGGTTTTTGGTAATTTTTAAATGACTTTTTTTAGTTTGCTAATAATTTTGTTTGGGTTTTTTTTTAAACTAACTTTTTTTTGTTTAATTTTTTTTTAACCAACTTTTAGTTTTAAATTTTTTTAACCTAACTTTTTTATGTTATTTTTTTTAACCAATTTTTCTTGTATTTTTTTTTAACTTTCTTTTTTTTTTTATTGTTTTAAATAAATTTTTTATGTTATTGTTTTTTAAACCCAAACTTTTTTTATGTCATTTTTTTTAAACCTAATTTTCTATTTTTTAGTTTTTTTAGCAGAAATTTTTATGAAACTCTATGATTTTATTTTATGTTTGTTTTTATGTTTTTCCCCAAAGGCTCTATATTTCTAGAAAACAGAATTTTAGGGAACACTTTAGTCTTTAGCTATATTAAAATATCTCACAGTGTAATAATTATTTTAAAAAATGATATATTAAGCAATAGTGTTTTTTATGGGATGGGTAGTTTCTAGGGTTTTGTCTGTAGATGGTGGGGGTTTGGTGTGTCCTAAAAATTAAAAAACATATTTTTGAGATTTTTTTTTAAGGGTCCTGAGGTTTTAAAAAGAAGGAGCTTTTAAATTTTTTTTCAGCCGCTTTAAGTTGGTATTTAACCCTTCTTAAAATTTACATCCCTTTAGTTTTTTAATATTAGTTTTTTAAAAAACCAAAAAGGGAAATTACAAATATTAAGAAATAATTTAAACACTCGCTGTTTTTTAATAGTATTAAAAATAATTTTCAAACGCTGGATTTTCCCCAAACATCCAAATACCAAAAGAAAACCTTAAAAAATAAATACTTTTTGGAGCTTGAAAAAAGTGCTTGGGAACTGAGAAAATAAAAAATGAAAATTTAAGCTTTTTTTTTTTAAGCAAAAGAAAAAAATCGGAAAAATTTTATTCTATTTTAATACTTTAACGCTATTATTTACATAAAAATGTATGACCCCAAGGGAAAAAAGGTATAAAATTCTGTTACCAGCAACCTTCTGTTACAATGAAAACTTTATAAAATATTATAAAACTATTACGATTTGTTAACAAAATAACTTTATGAGTAGTTTGTTTGTTCCGACGACAAATTTTTTTTGAAACTTGTTTCCCCCAAAAGTGGAAGAGTCACACCCCGATATTAAATGGCAAATGGAAATTATCAGCGTGCGGTTGTGGAGCTAAATTTAAATTTTTCATAGTTAATGATTGCCCATTGCATTCTTTTCAGGTGGAATCAAGTGGTAGGAATCTACTGCACTTTATTTCAGTAGGAGAAACAAGTGTAGAATGATTGCTAAAATTTGGATTTAAAAAGTGATGAGATTCAAATTAAAATTTTAAAACAATACTTAACAGTTCCCTTGGTTTTTTTTTTTTCCCTTATTCCCTTTTTACTCTTTTCTTATTTTTTTTGGGAGCAGGGTTCAATTTTTAGACTAATAGATTGTTTAAAAGAGCGAATTATTAAATTTGCCTAAAAAGTTCTATTAAATGTTAGAAAAAAAATAAAGACAATTTCAAAAAACTAATTATATTTCCTTGGTATATAATGAAAGGGGCTTTATAATATTTAAAAATTTAAAGTTAATAAAAAATACAAAAATCCCTTGAAAGTCCCTTAAAAATTCCAACAATTTAAGAAATTTCTAAATATCTTTGAAACTCCAGAGTAGTTTCAGGACCTAAGAAAAAATTTTATTTCTCAAGTTATTGATAAGCAGGGGATTTGGAAGTAAATATCTTATAGAGATATCGTTTAGAAGGCTAAACATTTAGCTACAGTGTCAAACCTAAGAAGATATGCAGGTTTAGGTGGGAGTAAGGTATGCATTCACTTAGGAATGTGCCCGAGGCAGAAATACCCAGTTCAGAGAATCCTCTCACAGGTTGGGCGAGAGAATGTGATGGGAAGGAATGCAGCGTCAAACTGTTGCCAGTATTTGCCCATGAATACAGTACTGAACTACACGTGATTATCTATTTACTGACTATAATTTCAATACGATAACATTTTCTTCTGGTTGTAGTTTTTATTGATATATCTCTAAAGAGTAAAAAAAGAAAATTTAATGTAGTTTTATAAAATTTATATACGGTTATATAGTCGTTTGTAAACACAATACTGACTTTCTTCAAAGAAACCAACTACAATTTTAAATAACAAAAACAAAATCTAAGCCCATAATAATGTACTATTTGAACAAAGCAGTATACATTAATTGCTAACTTTTAAAACTTTTTTATAATAGTATTTTAGGTGATTATACTAGGAGATAAATGAATATATGGAGTCTCAGGATCAAAAAAGTAATAACAACACTACGTGAAGGCCATTGATTTGTTTCAGTGAGCAGTTTACAAAAGAAACTTCCCGACAAAGTGTAGTATACTAAAATTCCTGAAAAATGGTGAAGTATTTTAACTTTAAATTATAGTGAAAAATAGTTTAACATATAACTGTACAATGTATATAATGTTGGATACATCGTACAAGTTGCTACAAGACTTCTTACATAATAATAACAAATTGTCTTATAGTGGTTGATGAACCAAGCTTGACTGCCATAAACTGCATGTCACCCGTTTCACGTAATGGCTACAGCCATTAGGCCACCGAATAAGGGATTAATGGAGGTCCCTGTGGTGACGTAAAAACAGAACATATCCTCAGCGTTAAGTCTCAGTCAACTATACCTTATAGTTGGTTATGAGTTCATAGGTTTTCTGTATGTATACAGTAATCACTTTCGAAAAATGTGATTACGATATATTTTGTTAGCAATATACTAATGTTATGTACTTTGTTATAACAATTGCATACTTGTTATAACAATATACTATAATGTTATGTACTTTGTTATAACAATATACTATAATGCTATGTACTTTGTTATAACAATTGTATACTTGTTATATCAATATACTATAATGTTATGTACTTTGTATCAAGTACATAACACTATTGTTCTTGACATTGTTACACGTATATTACGAAGTACAGTAGAGTTTGAGGACAACATTTCAAGGAGAATTTTAGGATTGCTCTATATATTATTGAACAGCCCTAATACCATAATACACAATAACACTCAATTCCATTATGACGCATTTTTAAAAATAACAGAACATTATTTTCAATATTGTTTACTTTGGTCACGTTGATACTTAAATAGTCACGTATATTGACATTGAAATACGTGCACTATCTGCTTAGTACACGATTTGATCACGAAAATTCAATGGAAGGTCCTCCATGAGGTTTGATAGGGTTTCAGTGAGGAGTAACTTATTTCTTTTAGGGTTGGAGAAAGGCAAGAAGAAGGTTCAATCCAAGCTATACATTTACATATAACCGTGACTAACTCTGAAAATCACGTAGCGGGTTATCGTCAGCAAAGTTATGTTTGTTATGGAAATTAAAGACTCACATCTCTCATAAATAATCACAACATCATAAAGTTGTGTCA
>JAQJVL010010987.1:0-10385 GCA_035578905.1 Stictocephala bisonia
CAATAGCCAACTATTCAAATTGATTAAAATAAACTAGTCGTAACGTATTCGAGATCAATTAATTGTTACTTATTTATTTCGATTCTGAATCTCATATTTTTTAATACTTCATTGTCGTAGCATGTGTTCAATTTAATTTATCTCGAACAATTTGGTGTGCTTTCCTACAGGTGGCCTGTCTTCTTCTGGCGAGTGTTGCCTCGGCAAGGCCTCAGTTCTTTGCCGATTCCGAATATGGAGTTCCCATTAAGGAACCCGTAGTATATGCTCCACCACCGCCGCCTCCACCCGTGCCTGTGGCACCCTATGCGCCACCTCCACCACCGGTAGTCTACGCTCCACCTCCACCACCAGTAGTCTACGCTCCACCACCGCCGCCGCCACCACCACCACCACCTCCACCCGTCGTCGTACCTGCGCCAGCACCATACGCTCCTCCTCCACCACCAGTCTACGCTCCACCCCCTCCACCAGTAGTATACGCACCACCGCCACCACCTCCACCCGTCGTCATACCTGCCCCAGCACCATACGCTCCCCCTCCACCACCAGTCTACGCTCCACCCCCTCCACCAGTAGTATACGCGCCACCCCCACCACCACCTCCACCAGTCGTCGTACCTGCTCCAGCTCCGTATGCTCCCCCTCCACCGGTTGTATATGCTCCACCTCCACCACCACCTCCTCCACCCCCACCTCCCCCTGCTCCAGTATACGGGCTTCCCACATTTTAACTGAGTATTCTGACCTAGAAGATATAAAATATGTAGTATAAGCCTATAATGTATATTTGTGATTTCTTTTTGTATATTTTGTATTAAAAATCGATAAATTATTAACATATGCATATTCTCATTTATAATCTGCCTGCTGACATACTGGAATTGTGAGAGAAGCTCACTTATCTACTTGTATTTATGTGTTCAGAGAACTTTGTTGCCAATTCAGAAGTACCACAAGGGTCTAACTTGGGACCTTTGTTTTATATTTGTCATTTATTAACGACATTACATATTTCGTGAATCGTGCAGTACATCTTTCCTATCTCTATGCCGACGATATTTAAACCTATGCAGATCGCTAAATACAAGAGGCCATCTGGTTTTTCAATCTTGTGTCGATTCGGCTGTGATATGGGCTAAGGACAATTATTACATGCCGTGGAACTTTGGAAAACCAGTGGGGGTTTCGTTCACGCTCAAAACATATCCATAATTTTTCTTCCGTAACATTAGTGGGTGTAGAATCCAAAGAGAGCGGACTGTTCGCGATATTGGCTCCCTAGAAGACTCCAAGTTAATCTTTTCTGAACACCTAAACTGAGTTGTATCAAGAGCAAGGAGGAACTTGAGTCTTGTCATGTGGATCGCCAGGTATTTAAATGACAAGCATGCTTGTTAAACACTGTACAAGTCCTTGGCTCGAGGAACTTGGGTCTCGTCATGTGGATCGCCAGGTATTTCAATGACAAGCATGCTTGTTAAAGACTGTACAAGTCCTTGGCTCGAAGTCATCTTTGAAGTCGAGTATGTCAGTGGTATTTTGAATAGGGACCGAGTGTTCACAGATGAGGCCGTTCAGAGTAAATTCCTCTCATGGATGGAGTGAAGGTTTCCGGAGGTTTGAAAAGCTGAATTGAATTCAATTTATCAATATTAGTAGCTAATCGAGCTATGCCTGACTTGAAATTTTTTTACAGAGTGCTTCATGGCTACTCTGGTTCTGTTGAGGATATTGGTCTAAGAGTTCCATAATATACCTTTCTCTCAAGAGATCCATTTGTTTGGGCATAGAGTGAGCACATGTGATCCAGTGGGTCATATGTGCTAACATTGCAAACACCCTCGATTTTTTCGACAGTAATAATGGCCGGTTCCTAAGGATGCTGACAGTTAATATGAATATTGACTGCGGCTCATGGTTGGCGCACACTCATCTGTCATGACTGTTTTGGATACTTGGGAGTTCAACTTTTCGGTATCATGGCCATTGGGTCATAAAAAATGAAGCTCACTTATGTACTGGTGTAGGCCCCTACGTACTAAATACATCTCTTTATAACTTGCATCAAACCTTTATCCAGAGAAGGATTATGACTACAATAGTTTTTACATTATAATTCAAGGTTTTACTTATCATATTTAGTCATTAACCAGACACAGTAGTCTCACCTAAATACAGAAATTGATCAATATCTTTCTTTTGAGTCTTTGCTCTGATTGTTGAACGGCGTAGCGCAATGTGATTATAAATTGCACATAACACAATATTAACGTACTACTCTCTGAAAAATCAGTTTTTGTTTGTTTTTTTTTCAGTAAAGACGCCAGGGGCCTATTTCATAAAGTTACAATTACAATTTTATAGGTGAATTTCTTTACAATTTGTAGAAATTGTAGTTTCAGGTGTTTCATAAAGGACGAGTTACAAACTTGTAGCTACAACTAGATTCTACAATTAATTATACAGGTGAATTCAATTCAAATCTACAAGTAAATAAGTACAATTTTACAGGTGGAACTTTACAATTCTATAAGTGCCAGTAAAACACTACTACAATTATTACCTAACTCTTGTTAACTGTAAATTTGTAAAAAAGTGAAATTTATAGGTTATGTTCGTTACTGAGTGAACAACCACATGTGAAACTAGAGTTCTTCAGATGAAGATGACTAGCAAAGACGTCCCAGGACATTTAAACCAAGAAATATTTGTAACCTACTGTCGGTGCATAAATTATGCGTTTACCAGAGTTTGAAAGTTGTTTATTAGGATTCTAAAATGCCTACGAAAAATCCAATCACCATTGTTTTCCTCATTTAATTCTACGTTACGATATTTATTCATTTTAAAATGTTACTATATGTTTAAACAATTTTTATCCTAGTCGGAAGAAAAAAATAACTAGTTTCCATTGTGTGTCAACTTTACACTTTTATTACTCAAAAGCTCGACAATGTATTGCACTTATATTTTAATACGAGGTGGACAGAATTTTTTTTCTTTAAGTTTTACAAATTTCAGAATTTTAAATTTTTTAGAAAAATATTCGCTGTCAATTTTTTGAGACAAAATTTTCTTGGCATCTAGAGGTCACAAAATTAATCCTTGCTAGAGGTCACTTGGTCATGTTGTAATCCTTAAGAAACGTATAGTTACACTTCATTAGATTTATGCGTAAGTAAATGCAGTGATTTGAAGTTGAAAATGTATAAAGTGATTGTATGTAAGAAAAAGGGCATTACATTTTTTAGTATTTCATAAATAAAAAAAAAAAAATAATAATAATAATAATATCAGTTAAGTATATTAGATCTTTAAACATTTTTTATTTCTTTGAAGACTTCCATTTTCCCACTTTTCTTCATTATGAATGGTAAAAATAATACACAGCTGTTATTAAAGCTTCCTCTTATTACAATAACAGTAAACATAACCTTAAAAATGTAATGATACTGAATTCTAACGTACTGGTACAATTAATTGTAGTTACAAATTACAAGTTCTTGACATTTATTTACAATTCTACATAGTTTTCTAGGAACACCTATAGTTCTAGAATTGTAGCTACAGGTACTTGTACTTGTAGAACTGTAATATTGTAGTTTTATGAAATAGGCCAATGTACAATTGTACTTACAAATTACAAGTTCTTGACTTTTATTTACAATTCTACATAGTTTTCTAGGAACACCTATAGTTCTACAATTGTAGCTACAGGTACTTGTACTTGTAGAACTGTAATATTGTAGTTTTATGAAATAGGCCAATGTACAATTGTAGTTACAAATTACAAGTTCTTGACTTTTATTTACAATTCTACATAGTTTTCTAGGAACACCTATAGTTCTACAATTGTAGCTACAGGTACTTGTACTTGTAGAACTGTAATATTGTAGTTTTATGAAATAGGCCAATGTACAATTGTAGTTACAAATTACAAGTTCTTGACTTTTATTTACAATTCTACATAGTTTTCTAGGAACACCTGTAGCTCTACAATTGTAGCTACAGGTACTTGTACTTGTAAACCTGTAATATTGTAGCTTTATGAAATAGGCCCCTGTACAATTGTAGTTACAAATTACAAGTACTTGACATTTATTTACAATTCTACATATTTTTCTAGGAACACCTGTAGCTCTACAATTGTAGCTACAGGTACTTGTACTTGTAAACTTGTAATATTGTAGCTTTATGAAATAGGCCCCTGTACAATTGTAGTTACAAATTACAAGTACTTGACTTTTATTTACAATTCTACATATTTTTCTAGGAACACCTGTAGCTCTACAATTGTAGCTACAGGTACTTGTACTTGTAAACCTGTAATATTGTAGCTTTATGAAATAGGCCCCTGTACAATTGTAGTTACAAATTACAAGTACTTGACTTTTATTTACAATTCTACATATTTTTCTAGGAACACCTGTAGCTCTACACTTGTAGCTACAGGTACTTGTACTTGTAAACCTGTAATATTGTAGCTTTATGAAATAGGCCACTGTACAATTGTAGTTACAAATTACAAGTACTTGACTTTTATTTACAATTCTACATATTTTTCTAGGAACACCTGTAGCTCTACAATTGTAGCTACAGGTACTTGTACTTGTAAACCTGTAATATTGTAGCTTTATGAAATAGGCCCCTGTACAATTGTAGTTACAAATTACAAGTACTTGACTTTTATTTACAATTCTACATATTTTTCTAGGAACACCTGTAGTTCTACAATTGTAGCTACAGGTACTTGTACTTGTAAAACTGTAATAGTGTAGTTTTATGAAGTAGGCCCCTGATAGTTTATTAATATTAATTTTCATTTCTAGCTGAAAAAATTATAAAATTATATAAAAACTTATTGTAGATTTTAATCACTACAGAGCCTTTAGTTGCCAGGTTTAACTAACAGTAATTATTTGGACTGTAAACGTTTTCATAAAGTGCTGATTTTAATGGTATTTATATAAGATAAACTTTTTATAGAACGCAATGTTAAAAATATATTACATTTTGTAATAAAAAACCATCAACCTTGAAGCTATATAATGAACTATTTAGATTTTTGTAAGAGTTTTATACCAATTTTGCTTACAACACATTTTGATCCAGTAACTTTTTAAACGTTCCTGAATTATTATCTTATAAATTTTGTGAGTTACAAATTAATGGAACATAAAATTGTATATCCGATACGTTTATATTATGAAGTTTTATTTGAGGTCTTTTGATTTTTCAATGCTCCGCGTTTTATATAGTAAAGTTTCTTCGAGTACTCTTTCAGTTAAAACTCTGTACAGCCATATTTTTTTTTAATTTACCCATAATAAATGACAACAGTTTTTCTTTCTTAGATTTCTTCAATAATTCTGGGGCATTTAGACAGCTTAATACTATCTTTTATAAATAGTTTCTATATTATTTTTTTAAATTAATTTTTCTAACTTGTCTTCCAATTTTGCACTAATTACTTCTGTAAATAGGTATTTTAATTGCAACATACTTACTTTAAAATATATGTTTTCAATTACCGATCTAATATTGCTACATCTCTTAGCATGTATAACGTCTATGGGATATGAAATATGATCAACCCACCCACCCATACACATTCGTTGTTAATATCCCACCCATACAAAGAATACACGTACGGTGATAACGAACCACCCACTCTCCCATACAAGTTTGGTGGTAATGACCCATCCACACACCCATATACGTACGGTGTTCGTGACTCACCCATCCCCCATACACGTTCATTGGACCTACCTACACTCCCATGCATCATGGGAGGAGAACTTTATGTTATCGAGCTAACATGCTACTCAAAGTTATCGAACTAACATGCTACTCAAAGTTATCGAACTACAATGCTACTCAAAGTTATCGAACTAACATGCTACTCAAAGTTATCGAACTAACATGCTACTCAAAGTTGGTCAAGCAGGCTTTGGATCAACTTGTTACTTTTGTAATTAACGAACGGCAGATTTAAATGTGATCAATTGACCTCTCAGAAAAGACCTCGTCTACAATATGGCGAAGTATAGCTAAGAGAATAATTATTTAAAACTAGCCTAAATTAAAATTTGTGTAAATAGGAATTACGCATGAGAATTATTCCTTGTATAAATTTAAATAAACACTGAAATCCCAGTGTGGCGTAAAAAATATTTATTTTTATTTGTGAAACTTGTCTAAATATTGTAGTAACGAAAGTATATGTTACTAGGAGCAGTCGAATTTACTGACTATAAATTCAACCAATATAATTTTAGGACCAAATTTTAGGAAGTAACTATGGTTTTTCAGTTTCTCTGTTAAAAATATTAACAAATATAAACGTCAATAATTATTTATAAAATTGAATTTCCGAATAATATTTTTGAACTGCAACAGAAAGTCATTAAAAGAATGTAGGTTAGTAACATTTTTCTTGGATTACTTATCTACCGATATGGAAGATAATAAAATAACCTATAACCTTAATTAGGCTTGGTTGGTAGATATCCAAAAGACGTTATGGCTGTGGCTAAACAAGATGAAAAATAAAACATAATAGTAGCAATGCAGGTCGACTTCATCTTCAGTGTACATTAAAGGCTGAACTAAGGGCTGATCCAATACGTTTGCATGTATCTGGATAGCTATAATTGGATAGAATAAATATCCACTCAGACATTTTATGTACCTATAGTATCAGAATGGGCTATCATGGAATAAGAAGGTGATTCCAGTTAACGTGGGTTGCATGTTGGGAGCGGATTTACACCTTATAACAAGTCCATTATTATTGGAAGAGAGTATGTGCTGTCCATTAGGAGACAGGACTAGTCACTAGGGGCCTTGTGCACTGGAGGGTGGATAAGTTACCTGAATGTTACATTAATATGTTAGTAGGTAAAGGAACAAAAACACCATCGTCCAATGGGATCAAAATGATGATATTAGGACATCCCTTTCCTCCTCTTCCTTTAGTTGTACAATAAGCTATTTAGGGGTTTAGGGGACGGTAAAACTAGGAAATAAGATCATCTCAACCCCAAATGATTGGTGCACCATATGAACCATCACCTTTCTTCGTTACGTTAAAGACGATAGGTCCCACCCAACCTATCGTACATCTGGGAGGGTGGATTAATAGTACTGGACATGTCTGCTGGGAGAGCGGGTGGGTCAGTAGCACTGGACATGTCTGGGAGGGGGGTTGGTCAGTAGCACTGGACATGTCTGGGAGGGGGGTTGGTCAGTAGCACTGGACATGTCTGGGAGGGGGGTTGGTCAGTAGCACTGAACATATCTGGGAGGGTGGGTGGGTCAGTAGACTGGATATGTCTTCGGGGAGGGCGGATGGGTCAGTAGCACTGGACATGTCTGGGAGGGTGGATGGGTCAGTAGACTGGATATATCTTTGGGGAGGGCGGATGGGTCAGTAGCACTGGATATGTCTTTGGGGAGGGCGGATGGGTCAGTAGCACTGGACATGTCTGGGAGAGGGGTTGGTCAGTAGCACTGGACATGTCTGGGAGGGGGGTTGGTCAATAGCACTGAACATATCTGGGAGGGTGGGTGGGTCAGTAGACTGGATGTCTTCGGGGAGGGCGGATGGGTCAGTAGCACTGGACATGTCTGGGAGGGGGGTTGGTCAGTAGCACTGAACATATCTGGGAGGGTGGGTGGGTCAGTAGACTGGATATGTCTTCGGGGAGGGCGGATGGGTCAGTAGCACTGGACATGTCAGGGAAGACGGGTGGGTCAGTAGCACTGGACATGTCTGGGAAGACGGGTGGGTCAGTAGCACTGGACATGTCTGAGAGGGCAGGTGGGTCAGAAGAACTGGACATGTCTGGGAGGGTTGGTGGACCAGTAGCACTGGACATGTCTGGGAGGGTGGATGGGTCAGTAGACTGGACATGTCTGCAGGGAGAGCGAGTGGGTCAGTAGCACTGGAGATGTCTGGGAGGGGGGTTGGTCTGTAGCACTGAACATATCTGGGAGGGTGGGTGGGTCAGTATACTAGACATATCTTCTGGGAGGGCGCGTGGGTTAGTAGCACTGGACATGTCTGGGGGTGGGTCTAGGTATGGTAACTACACATGTCTCGATATGTCGGCCCAACCGTGTCTGAGGCCCTTGTAGTCGGAGCGTGTGTAGGGAACACCCCGACCTGACAGCTAGGGCCGACTGATTTGTGTACTAGTGGAGCACGTCAGGTATCAACAAACACACTAATTTATATGGGTTAATATTTTTGTGCTTATTTGTACAGCTGTTCTTCATTTTTGGACTCCTTTAGTTTTTATTTATTTTTTCAGTTTACGCAGCTACTGGAAAGGGCTATGTTAAATGAACAGTTCAAGACAGCGGCTTATGATAGCAATCTGGCTGGGAACCAACAACCAACCTTAGGACATCTCTCTCGTCTTATCACAACATAACATCATGTTTACAGGCTCCAGCTGTCCTTGACAATCTAAACTTTCATTCAATGAACAAATAAGTGAAATCATCTCCAGTTTGGTCATGTTCATTGTTTTTAGATGATTCAAATTGTTTATTTTCCCTAACATTTACAAGAAATTGTTTTGTGAACATTGAAAACAAATTAACTAATGATTGTGATTTTGAATTATTCAATGTGACATTTGAAACATTTTTTATATGATCGTGTATACGGTCTTAAATATATATATATATATATATATATATATATATTAATGATGGTATTTTTTATCAGGCTTTATTTTTTCAACATATGACACGATTAAATTTATAATTACCATAGTTGAATTTGCTATTTAAATGTGAAAATTAAATGTTAAATATTTGGCATAATATTTTAGGGGTGAGTTATATGTTTCTTCTGAATATTACTATACATGCCTCTCAGAAAGAGACGATCCACTAGGAAGTAGAGACGTCTGAAAGGTGACCTTAGGTTGTCTATGATGAGCCATCTAAAGTGATGTAATTAGTAAAGGTCAATGACACAGTCCAGCCTTTAAAGGTTTGTCAATGAGGAATGACAATATGTGGAATAACAATCTATAAAACATTTAAAATTAAAATACCTTTTAATATTACCATATCTCATAAAATTAGTCGTCTATGGATGTTCCTAGACATTTAAATGTGCAGAGGGAAATATGACTACGCACCTAATGGATATTGCATATTAAACATTTGCACTATAGGAAAACATAATTAATTATGAACAGCATTCAAAATGTCTTGCTTTTTGATTCTCAACTAACTAACTATCTCTCAATAGGCCTAGTTTTGTATCTCTTTGTGTTGTAATTCTGTACACAATTTATTTTAATGTGTTCAGGTTAGATTCTGGAAATATGGTCCCAAAAATGACATTTTTATGTCCAAAAAATATATATAGGTGGAATGAACCTCTCGCAATGAAAGTGGGTTTGGTTAAATCGTTTTCGGACTAGAATGGGCAAATATAACTGAAACACAAACGCGTATTGCCAATAGATCTGCAATGTAACTGTGGGAAACCTATCTAAATAAGTGATTTCATGAGTTCAGACTTCCTGAGCTCATTTACGAAAAGATATACATATTTACTAGTCATAAGTAAACTTTGAATAAAGTCTTGAAGAATTAAATTAGATTTTACTAAAAAAAATACGATCTAAAAATCATACTTGGGATTAACGATTAAAAATAACTAACGATTAAATTTAATCGTTATTTTTTCTACTAACTTTTTAACTTATTCGTTAGTTTTGGTAATGTTTAACTTCTAACTTTAACTACTTGAACATTTTGCTAACGGTTAAAGTAACTCAGTTAGTTTTTCAAATGTGATAAAAGGTGCCATTTGGTCCGTGGAATGTGGACTGGGGAAAAAGTATCTAAAACTCAGGTCAAAGACCGATTGTTTTCCACATCCCCAATTGTCACCGACAAGCAAGGTCACTGTTTTGAAGACGCACCCCCTCCACTTTAGTCACATTTTACTGCCTTATAAATAAAAAAAAGGCGGACCAAACAGATATACCATAGTTGTGGGATTGACATGTCCCTGGGGTGATCATTTCACTTGACTAGTATATGTTTAGGGATAAAGTTGAGATAGTCATTTAGTTATCTTGTTTTAAATCAACGTGTTGGGCCTAAGCTTGTTTATCTTTCATAAACTCTAATAATGTAATTTTACCTGTTTACCTATCTATCTGTATAATTAATTAGGAAAATCAGTTGCATTTTGACGTTAATGCTGTCAATACTTGATTAATTGATCATACAGAATTACATATCTAAATTGTCCTGTTCAAAAGTAATCGGGAAAAACTATTTAAATAGTTAATCAAACCATTTCCTCAAACGTTTACTTTATTTTAAATTAGGCTTACTAGGTAAAA
>JAQJVL010010988.1:0-10376 GCA_035578905.1 Stictocephala bisonia
GATTTGATGAACAAAGGCCAAACCCCTGTAAATAACGATTGTCTGAAGGTCCACCCACCATCCCTGCAAACAAGGATTCTCCAATGAAATAACAAGTTTACCTCTGACATTATCCAATTATGTGAAATTGCATATTTTACTAGTACTTTCTTTTGAAAATTGCAAATATTACTACTAAAAAGTTTGTGAAACATTGTGATGCGGATTCAATAGTTGTTCATTTTATGGCATGGTCAGGCAGAATATTGCATATCCCATGAAAAATATCTTAAAGAAACTTTGTAATTCTGATTTTGAACAAATTTAATTTTGCATTACTGATAATTCAACTGTTATAAAAAAATGTTTAGCTGTCAAAATTGAATAATACTAGAAATACGTATAAATATTATTTGAGAATGCTAAAAAAATGCTATGCATAGCAGAGCCTCGTTATCTGACATTGGGTTATCCAACATTGTGTTTTAACAGACGCACTCATCCCAAAAACAATACTGTGTTCTACTATTGTATTATTGTTCTGTAATGATGAAAACTGTATGTACCTTGTGATATTTTGTAGCTTACTGAACTTAACACAACGTTAAGCGAGGACCACACCGTATGAGTCTACATTACTTTTATCAATGTGTTGAGTATTTTTTAGGAATGGTATTTTTAGGACAGACAGCGCTTTTCAGGTGGGGAAATAGCGAAAACGTGACTCAAGAACTCTTATTCAGTAGTTTCCTGAATACACCAGTCACACACGTTTCTTCATAGTATTATTATATATATTCATGGATTATTTTAAGTCTTTAATACTATTAAGTAATTTTAATAGAATAATGTATTGTAATGTAATGAAGGATAGTTAGTTTTTTAATCATTTTCAAAATAAATTCATTGTTTTTTTTTTTATAAATGAGAACTAGAATTATTGTTTATATGGTACTGTAGTGTAAATCCCTAATAAAATTAATTTATTATAACTATTCTAGTTTTTACTATCATTCACTATCATCCAACATTTTTACTTATCCCACGTCATCACAGCCCTTTTACATCGGATAAGTGAGGCTCTATTGTAGTACGCAATGATAAATTTTAGAAAACTAACCAAATGAAAACAAATATAAGCATAGTTTTTTTTAACTAAGCATAATGGGCAAGATGAAGGCTGATTTAGTCATGTGTACACAATAGAGAAATCAACAAGACTGATAATCTTGTTGGGGTAATTTAGACAAAGTTTCAATATATGTGGGTTACCGTTTCACTGTCGTTTAAATGAACACTTTTAAATAAAATTCACACCATTTTCTTTAACCCATTGCGGATCGCATAGCATGGCGCGTACCCGGGCCTAACCGTACAAACTAAATTCGCAACACGGTGCTACACCTGGCCTGCTGGCCTGGGGCACTTGCAAATTCGACATGTTTTGTTATTATTTATGTTACATAAACATTACACTAACCACATTAGTAGTCTTTCTAATCCGAACGATTGCAATATATCCTCTATTTTACTGGAAATCACGCACACGACAAAACGATAAGACCGAACGCAAGGACTAAATTTCCCAAACTAATATCAAGCAGTTGAGACAACAGTGACAGGAAACAGTAATAAAGATAAGATAAGGAGACAAACAGATAAGCGCATCAGAACAAATTGGTGCATTGTAACAGCAATAACATTGACTTCGAGGGCCGAGTGAGACAACTGTAAACAAGAGCTGCAAAGTCAACCTACGTCACGTCGTTGATCTTTAGGTCACTTGGCACTGATGTGAAAGTCACGTCTTTGATCCGCAATGGGTTATTATTACAACTTCTCATATTGATGTAATGCCAACAAAATGTTAACCATTCTTTTCAAGAGATTTAAAAACATGATATGATGTCTCAATCTTAAAACTTTACAAAATATTTGTTCTTTAATTAATTTACTGTATTAAATGAACAAAAGTTGTATGCAAAGTGTCAAATTAAAAAAATAATAATATAGCACCAAACAGTTAACAAACTCAAGTATTAAAACAATTTAGTAGGATATGAACTAGAACAGAGTCTTATAAACATCTAAATAATAAATAACACAAGCAGTTACGTGCAATACAATAACAAATGCTGAACTGAAGTTCTTGTCACCACTGCTTTTATTTATTTAGTCTTTAAAGGTAAATAAAAACAAAGAGTAAGTTCTATTTTTAACAAATAAGAAAGAAGAATCTCATCCAGAAAGCCATAAACACATCACATTATTTGACAATGAATATTTATTACAATAAGTATCAATAAAAAATAATTAATTAATTATTATTAATTAAAATACATAAAATTAAAATCAGAATTTATATGTACTTTGATGTCCATTAATTGCCTAACAAAACAATATACAAGTTTCAAGAACGGATGACCTCACTGTATTTCAATTTAATGTAACAAATTACAAAAAAAAATATTTTGAAGTTTAAATGTTACTAAGTATCTATAATGATAATAAAATTTTAATGAAGGTTTCAAAATATAATAATTTCTGGCTAGAGTCTCAGCAATACCACTGAGAATGTTATATCATCAAATGAGTGAAATGTCTAATTATCTTGTCAGTAGTGTACGAGTAGATAGCACCTTAAAGTGGTTGTAACAATTAACCCTTTGCACTCCGACATCCAATATATCGTACGTTCAAGTTTAGGCCAAAAACTCCGATGTTAGATATATCGGATGTTCGCTAATTGTACCAAAAAATTCCAACGTTCAATATATGCCTTTTGCTGACTTTTTAAACTTTCCAAATGCGCACAGATTACGATGTAATAAACTTCGATAGCTATAGTTTAGCATAATAGTACTTTACAGTCTACTCTATCGAATGTTTTTTATCAGCAGTAGTTTTTTTCAGTTGTATTGGCGCATGAATGAATGATACTATAACATGGTGTTTGCGCACGAGCATCAGTTGTTTAAATTATTCTTCCAACATTTTATTTTTCTTTCTAGGCGTATGTTATGTTTTTAATGCAAATTATGTTTTTTAAATTTTTTAATAACATTTCATTTTATCAGCTGTTTGACCATTTTTATTGTTTAACGATTTTTGACTTAATGACTTTTTAACAATAATAAATTTATAAATAAATGTATATTTGCATCTTTTAATATTTATCATTACTGATTCATCATTTGAAGAAATGAAATAAATAAAACTGGTGCTTCAGAAATAAAGTTGATCAGAGTACATTGTATACAGTATATATGCTAAATTTCTAAATTGTCAAGATTTCAACAATTACTTACCATGGATTTATTTATGAAGATAAGTGTACAAAATTTTGCATAGAAAATTTTAATTATATAAGGAACATTATAATTACAATGGTTTATAATAGGTCAATGTAATTGTTTTGAATTATAAGGACTCAAAGCTAAGTTTATAAAAATGTTTAGATATAAATTTTAATAAAGTAAACAAAAATATATAAACTATTTTTAATTTTTATTTACATGTAGAATATTATTACAAATAAAACAAAACATAAATCATAGTTCTAAGTTATAAAAACTAAATTATGATTTTTTTATTAAACCCTTACAAATTTGGCAAAATAGTTCGCTAGTACTTTTCTAACATGGACTGGAGTTTTTTACACCGACCAAACATTTATGTCCGCAGTGCAAAGGGTTAACCTTGGAATAACAAACAATTCCTTGGACATAATACCTTTATTCCCATAATGAATGTAAAAGAGATCTTTATGGTTAAACCTTGAGTCACAACTGAGCCAGTGACATTTGGTGCTCTTAACGGATCACTAACAGTAGTAGTGAGGTCGTGCTAGTCCGACCGCCTGCTAGGCACCGTTTACATGTCAAGACAAGTCTAATACGGTACTGTAGTCCACAGGTTGTCAGAAGAGCATACATACGTGTCTACTAAGTTTGTAACTTACTTTGTAGGTTAATTTTAGGGCACTAGACCCAGGATTTCAGTAGCAATGAAAGGAAAGGAAATCAGCATACATGGTAAACTGTAGATAAAAATATATTCACATCACAAAAACGGAACTGGCTAGTACAATATTTGGGGCCACTGACCTCTTCTTCAGTCACTAAACAAACAGTTTTTAAGCGACTGTAGAAGGGGCCATTGATTCCAAAATATTTCACTAATCGGTTGTGTTTTTGTTATGTTTGTAACTTTTGATACAACAGTTATAAGTTTTATGTGATTATGTACAGTAAAATCCCAATTTTCAGAATCCAGATTATCAGAAACTCAGATTATAGTAAACAGCCAAAGGAAAACAAAATTTAATTCAAATAAATTAGAAAAACAAAATCGTATGAATACTAATATTACAAGCATTATTTCTTGTTTGTTTTGTTTTAAAACAATAATAAAAATTAAATAATATGATATACATGAACTATATTGCGAAATAATAATGATAATGTAATAAACAACAATCGCCACTGGGCTAGAATACGATAACATTGTTTTGTAAACAAGTGTCGTGGCAGACAAATCAGAGTGAATGTGAGTCATGGGCTACTCCACTACATGTAACAGTTATTGAAGAAGCTTTTAAAACTTTTGTATAGTTAAGTGATCCTGTAGTATGTAATGTAATTTTAAAATAAATATACATTTTTACAATATACAATTTGATATATATATTTATTTCCCGCCTAGACTGTCAAATTAACATAATCTTGAATTATCAGAAATTTCCATTATCGGAAATGGGTCCAGCCCTAATTAGTTCAGATAATCAGGATTCTACTGAACTTGATTTTTATTATACATTCTTTAGAGTTACGTTTTGCATTTATTTTGTAGGCCTCGGTACTGTGTGTTAAATTCATTTTGTTGTTCATAACTTCTGATTTTATAAAACATATAATAAATACAATTATGATTCTATTATAAATAGTTTTCTTCTTGACGAGAGTACATTTTTTCGCATAATCTGACTACCTCAGAATGTATAATCTATAAATGTAGTAATCCAATTTTAGTAATTTATGATGTCAAAAATATAACCCAAGATAAAGCCAATTTAACCACTTAGTACCATCGTTCTTACCCAATCTATGACTGCAATAACATAACAATTCTTGCAACTCAGGCATAACACACCATGATACAATTTTAAAATTTGTCTTTTGACAAAAATAATATTACTTAAAATTTCACAGAAATTAGGCAGTAATTTTTTTTAAGGTTGTCAATTTATACATACTTATATTTGCAAAGTTGTTGCTTTGAATTCATTATAAAATACAAAAATATAGTTTATTTTGATAAAAATTTATAAGATTGTAACAACCTAATAGAGTTCCAAATATATGATCCAATGAATAATTAAATTTAAAAATCCATGAACCATTTTTCAAATGGTTTGTCCACACAATTCATTTACGATGAACAAATTCATAAAAGCAGTGATGACAAAAGTACACAAGACTGTGCGAGGCTCAATAACATTTTTTATGTGAGCAGCCACAGCGGAAGCAGCAGCACTGCTGCTATCTCTTGGCGTTTGCTGCGATCTTGGCCTCCTGGCTATGAGCTGCTGCTTGCAGTGTTTGGACTAACTCAAGGAGATTGCGCTTCTCTTCCAGTACCAATGAAAGGTCATCCTGCGCCGCATTCAGGCAAGACCTGCACAGAATCACTCTTGGCTAGGATCAATCAACCAATGAAAATGTCACTATTCACGAAATTACGCACATTGAATACAGTCAAAATCATGATATAATTAATCAATCTCGCAATTAATTCACAAACAATTTATTACAAAAATTAATGATTTATAATTAGTAGCCTCCATTTATTTCATCAAAATATGGCTGTGAAAAAAATTTATAGAGAGCAAAATAATAATTTGGAAAAAAATTAGATCTGACCAGCATTCAAATGTGTCTCAAAGTTACATTAGGAACTTCAATGAAAACAATTAATTAAACTGAAGACTTTCAATTCCATACTAAGACATCTGTATTGGCATACTAATACAGGTTCTTATCAGTATTATAAAATTACTGTTTTTTAAAGATGGTTAGTAACACGGAGAAAATTAATCAGACTCTCCACCAACGCAACGACACACAAGTTGACGGGCCCTTCCCACCAACCAAAAAACATACAACTTGATAGGAATCTCCAAAATCTTTAACACACATGACTTGATGGCCCCTCCCACACACTCTAAGACAAACAATTCATTGAGCCTCCCTACTAACCCTAAAACTTAATCTTAATGAGCCCTCTTACTAATCCTCTAAAACAAAATTTTATGGAATTCCGCACTCACTCTTAGACAAAGGACTTGATGGGCCCTTCCCACCAACCCAAAGACACACGACTTGATGTGCCCTTCTTGATGGGTCATTCCCCCCAGCCCAAAGAAAAACAATTTGTTGAGCCTCCTTACCAACCATAAAACATAAGGCTTGATAAACCCAGCCACCAATACTAAGACACACAACTTGATAAGACACACGCCTTGATGGGACTCCGCACCAACCCCAAGACGTGTGACTTGATGGTACTCCCTACCAAACATAAAATACATGACTTGATGAGCCCTCCCCCCTTCTGCGGCACAAAACTTCTGTCCATGATGGCCCATTATGGCAAGATTCTTCATAGTGGCTTATGTCTGAAATCCACCACTATAAAAATTCATTCACTATAAAACACAATCAGATTTATAAAATTAGTGAACATTAAAAAACATAAAATACTTTACTTTAGAATAAATTCTAACCCCAACACCCAATCCTATATTCTAAATTTTTTTCCCTTTATTCTTGAGAAGCCGACCATCAAGATACGGGCGAATATGGATTTCAAATGAGTGTAGATGAAGAAACGTACTCATTGTTACAAACAAAGGCCAATTATACCTTAGAAAGTGTCAGAATACTTTTTATGTGCCATCTAAAAGCACAGTGAAACTTACTAAGTTGATTATGGAGAATAATAAAATTGCTTATTTCGGATACGAATGACTAAATACTTCTTGTTAAAACTTACCTTAATATCTGGGTTTCTTCCTGATACCTACGTAGAACATGATTTTCTTCATTGATTTTTTCCATTGCTACCAAGCGTCTACGCAGATCTTCATTCTCCCACCGAAGTCTGTTAAGGGTGAGCTGGTCCAAGGAGGGAGAGGGGGTACATGGAGAAGGGGGAGGAGGAGGCTCAACATGTAACACACCATCTTCTGTTCTGTGTACCCTGAGCTGGGAGACATTCACATCCAGAGGTGTGGGTCCAGGTGAGGTGATGTTAGAACTCCTATCTTCAATTAGTTGAAGACGAATATTCTCTAGTGTTATCTGAGAAAAAGTACATTGCGTGTTAAATATAACTTAGTAAGTTAGAATGATACAAATTATTTTGGTATAAAAACTAGATTTAATCAACATTATCTGTGTAGATGAACAAGTGTAGTCACTATTACTAAGATCGTACAACAATATAAATAATAATTATTAGCTCCAAATTTAAATTTTATCTGTTACTTACGTCAACTGGTAGTGGCGAGGCAATGACTTCATCTTCCGCCAAATCTGCCAGTCCAGCCAGCGTGCCCATGCTTAACCCCAGCTCTGTGTTAACTACGCGTATGCTGAGAAGGTTCTCGAACCAAGCCCCACTGCCAACTCCTACTCCCACCCATTTATCTGGAGCCTGCGGAGTCACTCGATGGTCCAGGCGGGCTGTGATCCTTGGTTTATGGCAATCTCCTGTACCAGACCCCACAACACACATCTCTGACCAGCCTCGTGACCGTACTGAAAACTTGCTCTGAAAACAATCATTAATTTACATAGATAAACCAATTATTGGTTAAACACCTAGCTCTATATAAAACAGTATTTGGATGGATGTTCTTAGCTGAAAAGATATGGCATAAGTTGATTGTGTAGTTTAAATGTTGATATAGGCAATTTATAATATACAGTTGCCTTATTGGACTACTTTGGAAATATAAAGTATTATTCAAATGTAAATGCTTCTCAAGATATTGTTTTGCGTTAAACCAGTTATATCAAACGAACAGAGCAGAATATTGGGGCAGGCAATTGGTTTACCTTATCCCTCAAGTTGATGAACTACGTAGAAACATATTACATATGTTGGCTCTATTCTTTTGTTAATCATATTTTCTTTTCACTAATATGCAACAGCAGTACCTTATGCACAAAACAAATAGAAAAAACAGAAATGCTGTTCTAATTTTAAGTAACCTATGCATTGTGATAGCGCAATACATCAAGAGACAGGTGAATTGGCCCAAAAGAAATCATAACATTTTATAACCAAACTTAATCAGGAATAGATGTTACTGATAAGAAGTGTGGCACCTTCACTAACTCCTGCAGTGCAGAAGGTGTTCTCTTGTCTTGTTTCACCACCTTTAGGACATACGCTGCATTAACGCCCGGGTGATTTTTATCAAACAACACTGACAACAAAATGGACAGAGGGCATTTTCTGAGAGAAGTAGCTATTGGTCAAATCACAGTCCCTGAAGAGATCTGCTAAGGAATGCATTCCTAAATCTCTGCTTAGTTCTGTACGAACGGTGAACATGGATGGTATCTGAAGAACCATCCATACCAGAGCCTCCTACTGGAGAGGAAGGTGCAGTTTGTGCCCAAGAAACAAGGATATCAAAGTAAAATCGTTCTGTTTCAGGTACTGAAAACTTATGTGTCATGCTCACGTTGAACCCTTGTATGAACATTGCTGCAACCCAAAGCAATAATTCAATTGAACCACTTTGTAAGTCAACACAAATTTTGTTTATGTCAAATTGTAAATTTTCACTTTATAAAAAGTATGAATAAATATGAATAAGTCTAAAACTGTATTATTTTTATTTTATGTTTTACAGCTGAAAATTGAAAAAAAAAAGCATTTATTGCCAAAGTATTCTATGAGGCCAAATTAAAGATAATTTGAAAAAGTCTTTGGAACTGTTCATAAATTATTAGTTTTAACCCAGAGCATAGAGAAAAACTATGTGTCATTGAATAAATTATAGATATAAGAGATAACCTTATTTTTGGCAAAAGATGTCTTTTTTAATACAAATATAATAATACAATTTGTATTACCTTCTGTAGTAGTCAACCATCAAAATTTGTGATGCCTTCGCGACTTGCGTTGCTTGCAAGTGTAGGTGCTCCTCTCTTTGCTATTTGATATGAGTTATTGAATCTATTTTTTTCTAGAAAACTAAGTTTTTTAAATTATGTTTTATCTTGCTTGACTTGCCACCATATTAAGCAGGATAACCAAGGCTGTATTGTATGGGGGAAAACTAAAAGTTTCACTAAGACAAATTCTAACTCTATTTTTACACTATGTACTAGCAAAACATTTGGCAAAAATGCAAAGTACTATGTTACCATACATGTATATACTATGCACAGAAATACTATCCTACATAAAATAAAACATTTAGTACACCTGAGCAACTGCAAAAATTTAATCAAAACACAAGATAATTCTGATTCAAAAAAGTGTATTAGGCGATATAGAACATTAGCAAACTTTCCTAAAGACAAGTTTACTAAAATCTGACAATATTTACCTGATGAAAGAGCCAGTGGCACTGAAAATTAAAAATAATGTGCTGTTGCTGTATTTGTTTACTACTACTCTGGTGTTAATGGAATTGTCTTCTTAGATAAGTTTGGGGATGTCCTATATCTCCTTACATACTAATTCAAAATACAAAGAAAATGTATGTTACTGACCCCTGTATGAGAATGCATAATTAAAAACCTGTCTAGAAAGGTCACCACATCAAAAGGTAAAATTATTGCAAGAAAATGAGGCTCGTTCTTGAAACAAAAGGCTCAAGTTAAACATAAACATGAATATTTTTTAAATATCATTTTAAAAATCTCTTCAATAAACCTATATTCATACAGAAATATTTACAGTTGGCATTATTCTTTATCCGTGCAGTACAAGGTTCTTAATATGAGGTAGCTTACGCCCAATTAACCGAATCATTACGACTCAATTGTATCTATAAACTGGTTAAATCATTTCTGAATACTTATTTGTGTATTTGAAAAGGTTCAGATATTTTCTGAATCCATATATACAACGGTAAAAAAAGTACAGAACTTTTTTATGGTTACTAAACTATTAAACTTAGCTAAAACTTCCCATTTAAATTTAAATTATTAATTGTACAATTTTTAAGGCCTTTTCACAAATTTATAGTGCTCAGACGACGTTCCTATTCAGAAATTTGTCATTTTACAAATTTATAGAGCTCAGACGACTTTCCTATTGAAAAATTTGTCATCAATCTTTAATATAAGCAGATGTCAAATTTTCATGAAAAA
>JAQJVL010010989.1:0-10368 GCA_035578905.1 Stictocephala bisonia
CTAAAGCTGCTGCTCTCTCCCCAATACTTGCGTCAGTTGACGTTGCTCTTTTCCAGGCTTGTCCTGCTAGGACTTTGTCGGCTTCTGTTCTTTTAGCGGGATCACTAAATTTTGAGTATGCTATATCGTGTTCTTTACACGCTTGATCTAGTTTATTAATTCCAGGATCACCTCTTGCGAGTCTTTTCTTTAATTTAGTACCAGGTCCACAGTACTGATAACCTCCAGGTAAATGCAACTCCACAGGTAGTGCGTCTATTGCAGAGTTGATTACAGCTCCAACTGGTATATGCTTTAACGGATTTGTTATAAAAGATAGCACTGAAGAGAGTACACCACCACCTCCTCTTACGAGATGTCTTTTATGACTGATTCTCTTGGATGTTCTCATGACAACTTATAACAGTAGACTGTTAGTGTTTTATCAACGTAAGTACTTTTTATACTTATTATTCAATAACTATCCATTCATTTTCTACTCCCGTATGACCCGCTTCCATAGCCTCATGCAGAAGTCTCATACGAGTAACAAGTTTATTTACATTATTGTAATAAATAATATTAGTTTCATAGCTATCTTTAAACATCCCTTCACCAGACACTGTTTTTCGTTTCTTCAACAAACGGTTCAATTCAGTAGAAGACATTGCTCTTCTTTTCATATGAACACGAGTAGGTGGAAATAATTGTGAAATAACGTTAGTATACTTAAAAGACGTATTTTTGTGTATAACAGACGAGATAATAGCTAAATGTTTCATGTTGCGATATCCATATTTCAGAAAGAATTATTATATCCGGGAACAAATTTCTAGTAGTTAATTCACTAAGAAACAGGTCAAAATTGCTTCTTAGGCTACGAATATTTTGGTTTACTATATTAAAGTTAAAATTGTTACTATTGTTTAATGTATTGGTAATGCCAGACTATTATTAATAATTTTATTTTCTAAAGAAAAATGTTTTGAAAAAAAAAATGTTTTACTGAAAAAACAACAATTACATTATAAACTCAAAATTATAGTAACTATGAACTAAAATAAAAATAAATCTATATAAAATTATTATTAAACAAGAGAAAGAAATAAACGTTGTACTATATACATATTGAAACTTTACAGCTTACTTAAATCGTCCTGAGTTGTAACAATGGTGTAAGCCGCATTTTCTTCACGCCTCATGAATATTTTTCCGTTGCGGACCCACAGGAACTTGTAGTTCTTCTCCCTCTGGACCACCCTCGTCATAGCTAACAGCTTTCTCCTCGCCGGTGACAGCGACTCATTGACGTAGACGGGTCGGTCGTCTGTTCTCCCCATGTGTCTGGTCGACAGTGTGCGCTTCACACGACGTCTTCTGAGAAATTCTTCTTTGTCCAGACGTCTAACGAACTTTACAATAATACCAGGTGGATTGATTCCGTTTTGTTTCTTCCCCAATCGGTGGCACGCATCTATCATAGAGTCAGATATATTCATATCCAGCGCTTTACCCACACACTTCACTATATCTACAACATTTTCATTAGCTTCCTGAGGAATGCCGTGTATCTCGACAGCATTAGACCTACTGTACTGCTCACTATCTTCCAGCCGTTCTTCAAGAACTTTGATCTTTTGTTTAAGCTGTTTATTTTCCGTGGTCAGTTGCTCAATCAGATTGAAATATTTCTCCATTTTTTCACCTTGCATTTTTAAGACAGATGTATTTTCTTCGAGTCTATCATTCAGAGCTTCGTATGCGACATTATAGCCTTTCTCGTATGTCTTTTGACTATCTCTTATTTCTTGGATAACTTTCATTAGATCTTCTAGGCTAATTTTACCTTTATCAGCATCAGATTCCAAACGCATACTTTTCCTTCTTGCTGAAGCGCAGATAGAACACCTCCAAACAAGACCATCTGATGTAATGCAATCAATGTCCGCTTTGCTCATCCGTAGACATGATGCATGAAATTCTTTACTGCAATCGTTGCACACCACTTTTAGTTGTTTCACATTAATAACTTTAGCACACTCACCGCAGTTAGGCATATTGAAAATAAATAATAAGTAACAAATGAAAATTATAGACAATATAGCAGCTGTATAGGTTAGGCGGAACAGGTTAATATTGGGAGCACGCACAAATAATATAACGATCCGAACTGCTCGAGCGCTGAGACATCACTGAAGAAACACTAGAAGAAACACTCTAACTGCTCACGCTCGTAAATTTGATCATTGCAAACTAACAAATTGTAAGTTATTCTTAAACTCTCAATTCTTTCCTTACGACAACTTACATATTACCTTTGATAAGCACAGGTATAGTGTATTGTATGATATGTACGCCCGATTTCAGAACTCATATTATGGAAAAGTAAATACTCCACTACTATCACCGGAAGATTTCCGTTCAATGGCTCCCATTGTAGTCATAGATTGTTCCAAACAAAACGAATCAGTTAAAACCTCTAGTGTTGATATGAAATTGGAGCTAGAGTTTGAGGCTAATGTTCCTGAAAATACTAGCGCTTATTGTTTAATTCTACACGATAAGATTGTCACCTATACACCGCTAACAGGAGTGGTGAAAATGATATTATAAAACTAAAATCCGCCCCCCACTCTACTTTAAAAAAGTATAAATACCCAGGAAACTAAGAGCATTTCATTTCATCGCAGTTTGTGCTCGAGTCAACATCGTGCTACCAAGATGAGTTCTACTATGGATACACCTCTATTGGATGACGGCAGAGAGGATGAGGATTCTCCAGTGAAAACCAACACTAAGAAGAAGAGGAAAATTGAAGAACCCCCTATGATGACTGTATTAGCAGAAGTTTTCCTTCGTATTATGTACCCTCTATCAACATGCATGACTAAGTTTGTAACCGTAGGACTTGTTAAGACTTTGAATTATTCCCCTCATGTTATCTTCCACCATGGAGCAAAAACCGTTCAATTTTCTGAAAGTGCATGGGAATCCTTTGTTAAACATTTGCATTTAATTGAATGCTATTTAGCAAACAATGTAGTTGGAAGAAAAACGAATGTAAAGTTACTGGACAGTGATATTGAAATTGATATTGTTAAGCAACGTGGTGAACAACAGGTGCGAATTAGAAATCTAACAAGACACGAAGAAAAACTGTTACTTACAAAACAAGATTTTTTTATTTTAAATAATACAGCTCCTTCAATTACCAGATACGTCAAACAATTAGGATTTTCTAAACCTATACTTCAGGACTACTTAATACACACCATGGAAACTCAACCCGATGCACCCGTTTTATACAGTCCCATAGATACTTCTATTTTTAATAGAATTCCCTACGAAGTGGAAGTGTGGAGACATTTACGGGACTTTGTAAACCTAAATGAAAACAACGGTGAACAATGCGAAGAAGAAGAAGTTAAAGACGAAGTAATAGAATAGAGTTTATTGAATGGTGCATATAAATTATTACCTATCTAATCTGGAATTCAGTTTACTCAACCGCTGCAATGAGTAACGATCAAGTGTCTTTTAAGGATGATGTTCACGTAATTGAGGAAAGACCATGTGTTGTAGAATGTCAAGCCTTCTATGATTCTGATGATGAGTATATTGTTAAAGAACTAACCTTTTTAGATATGAACACAAATGTGGTTTACTAATTCTTATTTAAACCACCATTTTCTTTTAGAAAACTTTTAAAGAAAGCTCAAAGATCGAACAAATGGTTAATGAATAACTACCATTACATTACATGGGGTGAGGGTTTAACAAGTTATAAAGACTTTAACAGTATTATGTATCATTTCTGCTCAAAATTGACTACGTTTTATACAACTGGTAGTAAAAAGAGAAGTTGGATTAAAATGTATACAACAAGAAATGTATACGATACCATTATAGATAGAAGTTTTAAAGACAATTATGAAGGTGTATGTCTGAGTGTACAAAATCAATTCCACAGTGTTTCGAATTGTGCATTGCAAAAAGCTTACCGTTTAGCTGCTTTTTTGAATCAAGGTCAGAACTGCAGTGGTGGTGGGGATAAGGAAACGTATAAATATGAGAGCTCCCCACAAACAATGCATCAGTATTACTCAGAGCTCCGAGGAGACGACATCTAGTACAACAGCAAAGAAGCAGTTTTGAAGATGGCATCGCAGCAGTCTATTCAAACATTACTTGAACAGTTCAACGCAAACTCCAAGTCATCCGTACTACCAACAAAGCGTTGTTCATAATTAAAGGAGCAGAAACATTACATCGTACATCAAATAAGAAAACTGGACACCTCTGTGAGAGATGCAATTCTGGTTACTTTAAGCGATGCACCATACACTTCTGGTGATGTACCAAAATTTCAGGTTTTCCTACCCAAGCGTTTTGTTAATCTTTTACAAAACGAAAATCTGAGCAATATACACCCAGGGATGCTCTACTTGGAGTCACACGGAGTTAGCGGCCACAACTCTACAGAACTCTCTCTTCATATGCTGACATCTTCCTAGATCCAAGAGTACATGGAAGCATCAACACTCCAGTTTAGTTTTAAGCTTTACTTATTGTAAATATATATATATATTTGTAGATAAATATGAAAAATAAATAAATAAATGAAAAAAAAAACCTTCTTGCACAGAATGATTTGTTCTGTGCAAGAAGGTTTTTTTAAAAACACTCCTCGTGACCTGGAACTACTTTTGGGTTTCATAAATAAGGTGTTGAATTTACTGTGCAGTTAGTAGCACCATGAGTGTTGATAAGTTCGGAAGGTACGATCAAGTTGGTAAGAAAACATCTGGGTTGCAAGATGTTGCAAGTACCGGATTTGTGAAAAATAATTGTTTATTATTATCTACAACCAAAAATTGTTATGATGCACAAAATAGGTGCGTTACAAATGTTTCTCTTCCAAAACTACCAAACGATGCTGCTACTATGCAATACGTACAAAATTATAGTTTAGGAAGAACTTCTGGCATGCACTACACGGTTGGAAACAAATTTATCAGAGATTTGCATGACCCTGTTTTACCTTCAGATGCTGCAACTATGAGCTTTGTTAAAAAAAGTTCTTTAAGAAGAACTCATCCTGATGGTGACATCGATTTGGAGGGAAAATTGTTAAGAAACCTTGCACCTCCATCTTTACCCTCAGATGCTGTAAATCTAGACTACGTAACTAAGCATACACCTAAAATGTTTGGTACACACTGGATGTTTTTTGATAAAAAGCTTAGCAATGTACAAGACCCGACTTATGAAGGAGAAGCAGTAAACTTAAGAACCTTAAAGAGATACTTGCAATGGTATGTAGATCGTCATGGTGAACAGTTGAAACGATTGTCTTCAGCTGTATTTGATTACGTTCATCGTTCTTCCGGACGCTCTGCTGAATTGGGTGTTACGAACACCAACTATTTGAACATGGAAGACATTCTAAATATAGAAATGTTATCAGAAGACAAAGACGAAAGGGATCAAGATATGGAAGGGAGTAGGAAAAGGAATAAAGTGCCTCCCCCACCACACCCCCACCACACACCTAGTTGAGGGTATATATAGAAGTTGTACACCTACAACTAGTCACTCTGATCTGAAGACTTGTGCAGAGAACACCATTACAATGAACACCGACTTGAGAATTATAATGTTTCAAATTAGATTGTTAAGACCAGTATGGTGTTCCAGTGATGAGGAAAAACTTTCAGAAATGAGTCAAATTGTGGAAAAAGTGGAGGAATTAAAATTTAAAAAGAAATTTACAGAGACAGTTGAAAAAAGTTTTGGTGTACATTTTACTGAATGTATATTTGTCAAACAGATTTGGAGAATTCCATCCGAATGTCATTGTTCTGAAATCAAGCTTTCTGAAGAAAGATTTATAAGACTTTTTAAAAGCTTGCTTTGGAAACCTAGTGAACAAGACACTTACAACAAACTGCTTGATATGCTGCTTGGGGAGGATGACAACACATTACTGGAGATGGAATATCCAGTAGTAGATTTCACGGCTCCGTTAACTGAAGAAACAGAGTTAAACTGAACGAGAGCAGCCAACACTGCGGTTTAGTTTTAAGGTTTACTTTTGTAAAATATGTATTTGTAAAATATTTGTAAATAAAGTTGGAAAAAAAAAGAAAGAAAAAACTTCTTGCACAGAACAATTTCTGGAAATAGAAAAATTGTTCTGTGCAAGAAGTTTTTTTTTAAAAACACCCATCGTGACCTTGAAATCTGTGACGTAATACTAAAGTGCTGGATCTGACGTCATCACCGGAAGTGGGTTAAGATAAGAAGCTTAGACTATAAGGCTGTGACGTCGTGCTGACGTCATCACATGACGTCATGCTGACGCACACAAATGACGTCACACCCTTATCTTATCACAATCTTATCTTATCTCACTTCCGGTGATTGGCCCAGCTCCCGCACTTTCCACTACTTGTACCAAATCATGCACTATTAAACCAATTCATCTTCAAACGCTATTATACTAATAACTTCACTCGCCAGTTGACATGGGCCAACAGGCCTGTGCGTCAACTTTATTCAACGAGTGAAGTACCGACCGTTGGCTCAGTGGGGATTCGAACCTTGGAATTACCCTCCGTAGTCAAAAGCCTTAGCCACTGAGCCACCATGCTGGCAAGGAGTACAGTAAGTTGTATATTCATACAATGTTTTTGGTAAATAATATAAAGTATGCACCTAGGATTATTGCATTAAAAAACTTCACAATTTCATTCTAATAATTACAGCAATTGGTAAAATATTTGTTTAGTTTACAAATGTTGGTTATAAGTTTTTTTTTTAAATGTCCTAACAAAATATTTTCAATGAGTATTAACTTACTAAAGCATATAAAAATTCTAATTTAAAGCCAGAAAATCCGATATTGATAAAAAATTACGCAGGATTCAGGAGAGGGAATAAAAGAAACGAGGTACAGCAGTTCGCATTGATTGCCAGCAATTCAGTTTCCCCGGGAGAAAGGAGATAAGAAAATCCAGACACTAAACTCTTTAAAGATAACAAGAACCAAGTGAACCAGTAAATGTTAAGGAATTTGTAAGCTTTCTGTTCTCGTTTCTGCTTGGTAAGTTTCTTTAAACCAACATCGTAGCTTAGAACGGTATAAATGTTAAAAAAAAGTACATTTATTTCTTTTGGTCAATAGTAATGTAGACATTATAAGTTGTTTTTAATATTTATCTTACTTTAAGACACCTTGTATAGGAAAAGTGTTACACTGGGTATGGAAGTATTTTTTAAAGTCATACTAAAAAGTGAAATACATAATGACAATAGAAAGTTGCTTTTATTCACATCTGTAACTTTACAAGTTCCACGCCGTTATCTATATAGTTAACGATCGTAGATATTCTGTCTATTCACGTCATCTACCCCGTTTACGTCAGGCTCACTGAGGTGACTTTAATTATTCTGGTAAAATTTATAAAATGCTATACTAAGACAGTGAACGTCAGCAGGAAAATTAGTACAGTTATAGGGACAATGTTGTGGAAGATGTAAAACACTGAATCATCAGGACTTGGATATTGTAAATGAGGCAGGGTTTGGCCTGGATAGTAGTATATTTAAAATGAAACAGATATTGGGGAAGAAGTTGGTGGCTTATTTGTATAGAATAAACGTAACGTTTGGTACTGTTTTGAAATCTAATAAAAACAAGAAAATTAATCCATTATTATATTTGTTGACTGAGGTCGACATTTTTGTCTACAACATTAGAAGCTTTATAATAAAAATTCATAAAAATATTCAAGAGTGGAGAGTGTACCACGATTACTTCCGCGTGGCAATAATTGATGGCTAATTGAAGTGATCTGACTGACATAAACTATCTCAAACTCACTTCACACCACATTAGTCGAGCATGTCTTTAAACAGCGTAAATGTATAAACGTGTATTTCACATGTTTGAGATAGGAAGCAATACTATAATTTTGAAATGTTGACTGCTTTATAAAATTAGTATAACTAACTGTAGTCTAATTAAATTAGAATAAACTATGATCGACCAGTAAAGGTTTAAATAAGTATTTAATGACAATAATTTTAAAAGTCCTAAAATTGTACATGACTTTTCCAATGAGGTAATGTTTGCCGATGACCGTTTTTCTTTGTTTGCAGTAAATTCATCCAAAATACTTAAAGACGGAAATGGGGGACATGCACTGTAAATTTATTTTTTGACTTAATGAACCCAATTATGAGCAGTTTTTTATCAATCTTTTTTTATTTTCCAACAGTATTAAAATAATGCTATCTTCGGGCATTTTGACTCAGGCTTACACTGTAAGTAGAGATGGCAAATATTTTCAACATATCGATATATCGACATCAATATATCGCAAACAAAATATCGATCTAATGATAATATCAAAAGAGAAATATCGATCTAACGAAAATATCAAAAGAGAAATATCGTTATATCGTGTAACTGATGTATCATATTGTAAATTATATATAGTATCTGTTGTCATGACCAAACATACACTAATATTTTGCTGTATCATTAATTATAACATATTAATGTAATAACATTGTTATTTTTGTTTTTCACATTTAAAAATGCCTTTAGGCTTCCTAAAAATACTAAAAATTTAAACAAATTAATTAAATAAGGCATTCAAATTAGGCATGTTAGAGTTAGCGTTGTCAACTCACACAGAACTTCTTTTACCCGTTCCATCCACTGGACTACAATAAACTACATTTTAGTTCGTTGACCTCATGTAAAACTGTAGACCTTACCCGCAAAGCTGCAGGCACAAACGCTAAATGTAAGCGATCCCACATTTATCCCAGTTTAAAGAACAGAAAGACAAAAATGTAGTGCAAATTGTGTGTTTTACCATACTTCAGAGAACACAGGGGTGAAGTATGCTCAAGTTGTGTGCTGGCAACATGTAAACAATTAATTCTGTGTTCCTTTGACGAAAATAAAAAAAAAAAATATTTTAAAATTGTATGAAAAATGTTGACACTTTTATCTCAAACTTTTTATGTATGTAAACGATCTTTTTTAAGGGGTTTTACTTGTTTAGTACCGAAAAACTATGTTTTAGATTTTTTGTGCAAAGATAACAATATTGTGAGTTTTGTACATTTTATTTTACTTTAATCACATTTTTACAATATTTTGTACCTCTAAGGTTTTTACTACACCAAAGCTCTATTTATTAAAAACTACTTAACATGGAAATAAACCTGTATGTAGAGAAGTATTCTCTCATTTTACAACAAAAAAGTCTATTTTGGACAAAAGGTTAATTTTGTACACAATTTTTTAAGTCCGGGTCAAAATGGTCCAGATTACAGCGCGTGTAACAAAGAAGAGCCTTACTCTCCGAGGGTTAACAAGTGCTTTATTCCTGTTTTAACACCTACAAAATTTCTCTTTAAATTTATTCTCCTTTAAAATCCCAAAGACAAAGCCCTTACTTGAATTCCTTAACGCTCCTTGAATCTGTAATGCCGCTTCACAGAATTGAAATTCAAGGGCTTGTAAATACGCAGTTAATTTATTTTTTACTTTTTTATTATTTTTTTTTTTTTCATTTCGATCGGCAACATCATAACCGGTAATATTCATCACAATAAATATATTTTATAGTATTTTATGCTACCCTTTATATACCTAAAACGTATAAATAAACTATATAATTTAATACCGAGCCAAAATAGTTCGAATGTCAAAGTAGTTTGATTATAATTTTTAATATAAATTACCCATTTTCCGTAATTATTAATTAAGTATTTTTAGTGCTGTTGAGTTTTACGTATAAAATTATTAATTATACAAGTCTAAGGTTTAATTTAAAATAAGACGTAATCAAAAGAATGACCTTTATTTTAAATTTTCCTTAAATAAATATTTACTTTTTGCATCATTTATCTACAGTTCTAAAGTTATAAATGTTATATTTTACATTATTGTATTAATTATTTTGTTAATAAATGATGAGGTACAGTTTTGGATATTTAAAATAGTTACAGATTAACTCTTTAATAGTATCCTAAATACGTGCACTAACGTAACAGTTTATGGGGAGTAATGAACCGGTTACAAATAAAATGTAGATTAGCCTTAAGAAGATAAAGACAACTGAAAGTATGATATATGAGATAGTAAACAATAGGCATATTGACATAAATATAAATTGTATATTTAAAAATATTGAATTTTCAAAAATTTATTTAAGTATATTAAATAAATTTATTAATAATAAACACTTAGATAAAACCATATTTTACATTTTAAATAATAATAGCAATTCATTAGAGGTTTTTTAGTATATAAAATAATACAAACATTAATGTAATGTTATTTTACCACAGAGAAGTGAAAAACAG
>JAQJVL010010990.1:0-10366 GCA_035578905.1 Stictocephala bisonia
AAATAGAACTTGTAATTATTTTACGTGACGTTCAATTGTATTGTATCTGTACCACAACTTTATATAGTAATCAAACTACTACTTAAATGATATCTTCAAGAACACTGTTAATTAATATAATCCTATTTATTCTAAGTTACTACTTACTCTTTAGCTGCGTGGCCTGTGGTGAGCACCTTCCTCGACCCGTCATACAGTTGACGTAGCTGTTAAGAAGACGCTCGTTCTTGATAATTGCATCAACGTCAAAGTTTAAGTCCGCAGCCACGACCGTCAAGAGGGCAAGTAACACAACGCACATAATATATCTACTGGATATGAGAGGTTCCATAGCTAAGGATAACAGTAAGAAACTCTGTGTGTATCCGTTACTAATGAGCATGTGTATCGTTTGTCCATTGTTTGGCCTTGAAAGCTGACTGGGATATTTGGAGGTCTAACAAAAGAATTTCTTGGCCAAATTTCTTTTATCCAATTACAAAATTTTTGCGGCACGACGCTTCTAGGTATCGAACGAGGAATTATTTCATAACCAGTGTTAATCCAAATTATACAAAATATCATATAATTTGGGTTTATTATTAGTAACCTGCTCCATGTCATTGGGATGTGAAAATTGTTAATAAGGATGTTACTCGACCTCTTTCTTCCCTATCTCCCTTTTCCTCTCTCACTCACTCTCTCCCTTATCACATTCTATTTCCCCTCGCTCCCCTTTTTTCTATTCTCCCCCTACCCCTTTTGCTCCCTTACTATAAATTGTACTCGTTTTATTTGTGATTTAATATCGATTACAAACTCTAGTATAATAAAGCTTTTGGATGAAATAAATATAAAAGTATTTTGGTCTTCGATGAAGTTTGACTAACTATTCATTCTTTTACATTTCATTCAGTACATGTTGGGGCCATCGAATGAGGCAAGAAGACTAGTGAAGACCCATATTTTAAGGTTTTCAGTGTATGATGTATTAACTTCATTTCTTATCATCACAATCAATTTTTTCATCATTCTTATTCAATGTATAATGATTGTTTCCATTTTTTATAATATTTCATTGCTTTGATACGCTCTGTTACACTGTAGCAATTTTATGAAAAGATAGTTTACAACATAAATCACTTAATTTCCGTTCTTGAATTAAAAAAAATAAATTCATAGTTACAGAAATATTAATTTAAATTACATTGCTATTAAATTTGGTATTAAAAAATAAACGAAAGAAAGTCCATTAAAAGAAATACTTAAAATTTTCTTCCACATCACGTAAGTATTCAATAAATTAATTTATTAAAATATGTGAAGAACATTAATACAAAATCACTAAAAATTTTAAAAGTTAAAAAGTAGATAATGTGGACAAAATTTGACTATTATTTATAATACACCACATTAATAGATAAATAGAAAATACAAATTCTTTATCACCCGTCAAAACTATAGAGGCCACTTATAAACACAATAGGAAGCTCTATTCATATAGCTTTAAAAATTAGCTTTATGCATTCCTTTAGTACTTGTAAACTAACTACTGTTGGTGCAGATTTTGTGTGTGCCTAAGTTTGAAGGTTGTTTCCTGAGACACTAAGAGGCCTATGACAAATCCAATCACATCATTGTTTTTATCGTTTAATTTACATTATGACACAAGAATTTTAAATATTAATAAAATTTTTAGTAGTTTTCATCCTAGTTGAAACAAAAAAAGTACTGAAATTCCAACTAGTTTTTACTGTTAATCATCTTAATTCTTATTACTAAAAAACTCGTTAATGTATAGATTTTATATTTCAACAAATAGTTTATAGGAATTATTTTCATCAGTTTTATGAATTTCAGAACTGACTTATCAAGAAAAAAAGTTCAATCGATTTCTAAAACAACGCTTTCCTTGCTTTTAGAGTTCGAAAAATTAATTACTTGGTCATATTGTAAACTTAATAAAGGTAAAGTTATAATACGTTCATATGCGTAAGTAAATGCCCAATAATTAATAACGTTATAAAATATATATATGCATGTATTTTTTGTACTACGTTTTTTCTTTCTTGTTTACTGTAGGACTTGGTGAGGCCTAGTTTTTGTACAAACTTAAAGGTAATAAATAAAATAAATAAACAAATTTAAACTCATAATAAACAATATAAAATTCCTCCATTTACTTAATACTTATCTAACATACTTTATATGTAAATCAGAACATTAAATACTCTAACGATTTATAATTTTTATGCAAAAAATATCAAATTTTACGCTGTTTATTTGCATTACAAAACTTAATTTCATGTATAGCAGTTTTGAAAGTATTTCCCAACCGTCTATAAAGTTTAGTAATATATTTTTACCTTTAATTAAAGATGAAATATCATCGAAAATTTAAAACTCTAAACCATGTTTTAATTCAAAATAATTCTTATCAAACTTAACCACTTAAATTTAATTTAACTAGTATTTAATGTTTTACATGTGAATTTTTTGTTATTTATATTCACATATGTTTTCTGTTTATACAGTATTATAACTTAAGATGCCTTAACCTGTGAAAGTGCTTTTGATAAAAATTAAAATTTGTGGAATTTATTAAAAATGACTTTCTATTTAAAACCAAAGCAATTCCATCAAGCATATACAGTAGAAAACTTAATTTCATCACTGATGGGTGAGCTTGGATCCGAGTGGTCTAAGGTTGAAGTTTGACCTTGAGTTAGAGGTAAGAGTAGGTTTGAATTGCCTGAACTGAAGGAAGTAGTTATCAATAATGTTTACTTGGTACTGTACTACTTCGTCACCTTACTCTGTCTTAATAAGGTTCTAATACAGATCAGTGATCTATGGGGAATTGGCATAGTAATCAAACTCACCTTGTAAAAAAAATTATGAAAAGTAATAGGAACATTTCAGTTTACATTCTTACATATGAGACGCAGACACAACGTTGTTGGTATTTTAAGGTGAATGTGAATGGTTATATGAGTGTAGGATGAGTGTGGATAAGTGTAGTCTGGTTACTGAGTTCAACTGTTCCTCAGAAAGGGCAATTTATTAATAGCCCAACATCCAGGGCAACTAAGGGACCTACAGCTTTACGTGGAATCCGAACCACGTAGTACTGGTCTGATTTTCAGCTAATTGACAAGCCTAATACTCAGTTAATTCCCCATCACAACATTTGCACAGTGATTACCACCCAACATGGACACCCCAGACTTCTCTAGTAGTGTCCACGCCGATAGCAACCACCAAGCGGACGTCATGTCGATATTAAGAGGACCGAGCATCCAACCTATCGCCTACAATCTCCCAAACACTTTGTCCCCATGTAGCTGGTTTACAGCACTGCGCCACCAGGTTATCTGGATGATATATAACATAATAGATATGAGTATTAATGGTTGCTTTTTAAATTACTTTCTCAGTTTAACGTTTATAATGAGTTCATGTAAACGTCTCTTGCTTAACACTTACAACACATCTTAATGTATTCAACATTCTTAAGTAAAAGAAGGGACCTGGACTTTAAGATGCCCATATACATTACTGCTTTGTTGCCCTTCTAACGTTTACGTCTATTGTTGTTTATGTTCATGAAATAACTAAAACATATATTCTGAAACTCGCTAAAAACACCTAAAATTAGACAGAGTCAAATCACTATCTCACTTTATACCACAAATCGGATCTTTTCCATTAATTCACTGGCACTACTTTTTTGTTTCCGCTTTATATGTACATATGTAAATAATGCTTTATAACTTTATGTTATGATTAATACCAGTATCCTTGAGAGTTTGGAGAGGAATAATGGGAAGGACTGCAAGAGAGGACATGGCGAACTGGAGAACTAACTTATCGTCACTCATTTAGCGCACTATTTTATGTGACTTCAGTTTTTCTTCTCTGTAATTCTAACATTAAAAAATTGAAACGTTAAAACAATCGCCAATAATTCCTATCTACTCATCATAAAAAGCTATATAGGACAATGTATATTCAATTTCTTTACGATAAAGATTTATAAATTAGTATTATAACAAATGTGAAAGCAAATAATTGTCAGTGAAAATCAGCAAAAAGAGGAAATCATTTGCTTCATATCTTGAGTGACACACTTTTCGTCCCTATCTCAGACATCATTACCTCAGCGTCATATCACTGGAAATGTAATGTCAAATATCTCCCTGTAAAAGTTTTGAAGTTGTGTATTTATTTTTGGTGTGGTTTTTTTAAAATAAGCTATAATAATATTTCTATTATTAAAATATTATAGAAAAATATATTGACTAAAATTTTTAAAGACTAAGCCCTTTTCTAACCTTGTAAAAAATTTGCTAGTCTTGGGTGAAGTATAGGATGTACTTATTTTTAAAGAATATGAACTATGATTATACATTATGTGAGTTTAATAAGATGAAAATAACTGTATTAAATTATTGGATCTTTTCCGTTAATGCACTACCTCTATTTTTTCCGTTAATTCACTACCACTTGAAAAATATTCTATTATTCTGAACAGTGTTCCCTAATTATTTTTTCGTCCATTGTGGTATTCCTTATCTACTAGAAATCCGATATCACTGCCCTTATCTTATCACTTTCCAGGAACTTACACAAGGGGAGCGCATTCGGTGGCAATTCAATCGTTGGATTTACCAGTTTGTGATGAACTTTAGTAGCCAACTAACTTAACCTAACGTAACCGTAATTGCGATAAAAAAGTAGTGGTAGTGAATTAACGAAAAATTAGTGGTGGTTAACTAGCGGGAAAAGGTCTCACAAATCAACTAACCTGATCTGCAAAGACCATTAATTATTATAAAACGTTTAAGTTAAAATTCAACTGAGACTGTTTTTTAAGCTAATTTTTCTTCCTCATTTTTCTTGAGATTCTTTGTTTTTACAGACATTTTTGTCAATTCTAAATAATAAATCAACTACGATAATACACAGTTATAATAATTGATAGGCATAAGATAATACATTATTTTGTGTACTATATTATATTACATATTTAGTATAAACTTTGCCAAATTATATATTACTACTTTTAGATTAAAATTTTTTTGGTAACAAAAATCGTTGTTTGTAACATAAATTACAAAATATTGACAAATATTTGTAATTCAATAATATATTTTAACAATCAACGTGTTTTATTTACCGTAAAACCCATCACACCTTCAAATTGTTAAGATTCTCATCAAAACAAGTCGAGGTTACGGCGGCGTTGGCGTATAATTAGCCTAATTAGATAAGCAAATAGATTGCAGACTCAAGTGTGCATGACGGAGCAGAGTAAATGTATTATCTCCATTGTAATTATTTGTAACTAGTACATATTTTTAGATAAAAACAAACCAAAAATAGAAACAAACCACATCCTTTTACTTTATTAGATAATGTATACTTGTTCAATGTTAATGAGGGTCATTAGTTACGTTACATGAGGTTTAATAATTAAAAACAAATATGAGGGTGTAATAAATATAAAACCCAAAAGATTTTGAGAGTAAAAATGATGTACTGTCAAATATTGATGTAAAATCAGTTTATAAACTTCATTTGCAGGTTACGTCATGACATAACCAATATGTAGATGTAGTACATGTTAAATGGTATCTATTTTACTTTTATATTGTGACAATTCAGGAAACAAGTATATTTCAAAATGCATACATGTGAAGTAATTTTAGTTTAAAATGTGTATGTTTTTTTAGTGTTCAGTTGGCCCTCAGAATAATCAGAAAATCATAATCGTAACCAAAAATATGACATATTTTTGAAAGAAGTAAAAGTTTTAATGGGGAACTTGTTAAAAGAAATGTAAAAAAATGTAAATAATTTGTTTACTTACAGTATATTTTAAAAATTATAATACATATAATAATATAAGTATATTCCATAAAAAAATTTAAGTGATGTCTTATGATTTTTATTACCTTGATTAAATCTTTCATTAAAACTAAATAAACAAGAATAGACCTAAACAAGGTTAAACTTTTTAATCTACGTTTATTTATATTACAATAAAAATAATTTATATTTAGAAAATGGTGAAGGACTGTTTTCAATAAATTTTAAAATTTAGTTTTTTGTTTAAAGAGGTTATATATAGTAAATAAAATGTGTGTAAATATGGAATAGAAAGAAAAGGAAAATAAAAATTTAGTATATCTTTCTAAAAATCATTAATTACCTAAGTGCCTAACTAAATGATGGTATATTGAAAAGTACCTCGAAATATTGATGAGTATTATAATAAACTTTCTATTACCTATATTAATGTTAGTACATGTTAAATGGTATATATTTTACTTTTATTTTGTGACAATTCAGGAAACAAGTATATTTCAAAATGGCATACATGTGATGTGAAGTAATTTTAGTTTAAAATGTGTGTTTTTTTAGTGTTCAGTTGGCCCTCAGAATAATCAGAAAATCATAATCGTAATCAAAAATATGACATATTTTTGAGAGAAGTAAAATTTAATGGGGAACTTGTTTCATAAAATGTAAATAATTTTTTTACTTACAGTATATTTTAAAAATTGTAATACATATAATAATATAAGTATATTCCATAAAAATCCCATTAAATAGGTTACAAATTTATTGTTTAAGAGTTAAATTAGCACATTCAGTTAAATTGCTTGAAACATTGAAAAAAAATAATTTTTGAAGTAGTAAGTTGGAACTAAAATATATATCTACAATTAATTCAAGAATTCTGAAACAGGTAAAACTCTTTACCAGATACACGTATACAGGAACTGCGCACATTCAGCTTAAACGTTATCCAACAATGCAATTGCAGATGAATCAGATTGTGCGTAACAGATTTATAAAAAAAACAAAAAAATGTATTGACACATTCCACTAATACTAAACAACGTAATCAGCTGTTTATATAAAATATTAGTATAGTCTTACTAATTAAATAATGTTAATAAACTATTACTTCAGTATATTTTCTCTCAATCGTACTAATATCTTCTATCGCAGTTCAATCTACTTGTTGACTCTGATGAGAGCCCTGGGATAGAAGACCTCTTACAGTATGTGAATGGTCCGTTGTCCAACGTATCATTGTCCAATAGCACCGAGTTTACGTTCCACTCCATGATTCCCCCTCCATTCGTTTGTTTTCCAATCCTAAACTTCAAAAGATAGTTTTGTATATAGGCCACTGAAAAAAAAAAAATGTGAGTGGTGTCTTATGATTTTTGTTACCTTGAATAAATCTTTCCTTAAAACTAAATAAATAAGAATAGACCTAAACAAGGTTAAACTTTTTAATCTACGTTTATTGATATTACAATAACAATAATTTATATTTAGAAAATGGTGAAGGAAACTGTTACAATGGACTGTTTTCAATAAATTGTAAAATTTTGTTTTTTGTTTAAAGAGGTTATATATAGTTAAATAAAATGTCTGTAAATATGGAATAGAAAGAAAAGCAAAATAAAAATTTAGTATATCTTTCTAAAAATCATTAGTTGCCTAAGTGCCTAACTAAATGATGGTATATTGAAAAGTGCCTCGAAATATTGATGAGTATTATAATAAACTTTCTATTATATATCTGACAGTTAATTATATGTTTATATATCTTAAAATAAAACAAATAAATTCTTAATAACTCTCTAGACTAAAGTTGTAATACATTTTGTTTGGACATAATTGGATATTAACGCTTGTACTATACTTTATGTTTTCTTGTACAACCAAAATGAAATTTGTATTATAATAATACATTCAATACATATTACGTTTATGCTATCCCTAAAAACTACACTTTAAATTTGATGCACTAATCATTTTGATATTGAGTGCCCAAGTCTAGTATTCCAGGGCTAATAATTCAATGAACATCCCTTTCCATGTAAACACGTACATGTATTTCAATATAAAAAAATCTGAATTAGTGAGAACATTAATGATTTACAGTGAAACTTGCTTGCTCTTAAACGTTCTTTAAAATTTTGTTGAATAGGGTTATAAAAAAGCCGTAATTATTTTTTTGTTCAAAAGGAAATACTTCTAGAAAAATGAAGAAAAATAATTATTTTTTCCATGATATATTGTTTTATTATTTCATTTGTGCACTTCATTTTATGTATGCACGATAACAATACATTTCAGTTTGTTTACACAAACACTGACTCATAATTATAAATGCAAATTTAACTAAACTTATTTCTTTAGGAACCTTTTCCCAAACAAATATTACTATACGATTTCAATAAACAGTTGAAAAATTAACCATGCACTAATATAATAATGATGTACCTAAAAGATTCATCAGATTTTAATAGCATTTTATTTCATTTATCTTTTATACTATACCTCTTTGTAAAACATAAGGTTAAAGAGTATTTTTTAAGTTTTATAATCATGTGTTCAATTGTTGTTGTTGTTGTTACTTCATTGGTTATATTTGCTCTTTTGAAAAATGGTTACAGTTGAAGAATAAACCTCCTGTGTTTTTAATACGACCAATTTTTAACACTAGTAACAGTTTAAGGTGTGCTGTGCAGGCATTTCAGAAGGGTATGCACCGATTGGGTATCGCTAATTTAAAAACACAGGAAGTGTGCTGAAACTTAAAGTTGTAAATTTTTTACTTTTTTATATATATAATCCACTGTTACAGGCTAAAGTGTCACCTGAAACAGTGAATGAGGTTAGGCCGTGACAGTTAGTGCGGAGTTCAGGTCGTGATCTTGGCCTAACTAAATCGACTGTGGAGGGTTTTAAGAAAACAATTGCGTTTGAAACCATGCCGACTGCAATGACTTCAGATATTGAATAGGAATGACTACGCAAAACGAACAGAGCTTTATTTCGAACGAACTGATCGCTTACTGTTGTGTAATCTGGTGTTTAGTGACGAAGAAACCTTTCATTTAAGTGTAAATGTAAATAAACACCATGTCCGTACTTGGGCATCAGAGGCTCCGCCCACTTTTGTGGAACATGAGAGGGGCTCGCCAAATCTAAATGTCTTTTGTGCAGTTCTAAAACGAAAGTGTATGGAACGATTTTCTTTCCTGAACCGACAATTACTAGCTTTGTTTATCTGGACATGTTAGAGAAATGTTGGTTGTCCCCTCAGGTTGATTGAGACATGGAAAATCTCGTATTTCAGCAGGACGGGTCTGCACTTCATTGGCACAGGGAAGTTCGAAGATTCTTGAACGAGAATTTCGCTAATAGCTGGATTGGCCGATGCTCTGAAGGTGCTCAAATGGCCACCTCATTCTCCGGACCTAGCTGTGTGATATTTTTCTTTGTGGCTATGTGAAAGACAGAGTAATACGATGTCTCTAAAAGTAAAAGAGACAATGCTTAAATCACTAGAAGAGCTCCATAAACGAATTTGCATTGCAGTGACGACGATAGACCAGCCTGTGCTGACTAAAATATAGTGCCGAGCTTCCACATCGCTAAGACACCCGTTATGCAGTCAATGGGTGGTACAACAAACATATTTAGGTGTATAAAAGAAACTTAATGAATTTTTTTTCCAGTGGTACAATTTATAACAATATTTATTTCATAATGAGTTCAATAAAACGTTTCAAAACATTTTGATTCACTTGTGGATACGGTGTAAATTGTACTGTTCCTACTTTCATTATTTATATTTATTATTAATTTATACCAGAAAATGACAATATCAAGGGAATTATAGTAAGCAGTACATAGGGATCTTAGGTTGATTGATTTTATTTTAATGTAATTACAATAGAGTAAAATATATTCATACAACAAAGTAAATATTTATAAGTCGTAAGATGCAGCTGGTAAAATATTTTGGAGGAAGGGTAGTGTTTATAAACCTATTAGCCTATAAACCTATTACAAACCTATTCCGAAGGGTATGTGAATAGCAAGAAAACAAAGAGAGATGCAGAGATGTACAGCTAATCTATATGTACGATATTGCAACATAAAGCATAGTAAACATTTAAACGACATACGATCCAACTGGTCACATGATTATGGAGGAAGTCAATCTGCAATAAAGTTGTTTGTCGGCTGATAGACATGTGATAGATATGTGTACTTCTGGCAAACACATACGTACGTGTATGGATGGGTAGGTCAATAACTATGTGAGTGTATGAGGGTGGGTTATTACCACTGTACGTGTATGGGCAGGTGAGTAGACCATTACCACTTTACATGTAGGGTGGGAGGATGGGTCAAACCAATTTATGTGTATGGGTGGATGAGTCAGTACTACTGTACGTGTTTAGGTGGCTGGGTAAATACCACTTAACATGTACGTTTAGGTGGGTGGGTCATCACCACTGTACGAGTATGGGTGAATGGGTGGGCCATCCCTTTTTTAATGTAAAAG